>JAODKK010000002.1:15415404-15426174 GCA_026774405.1 Petrocephalus microphthalmus | reverse complement strand
TGCGCGTAGTGCTGCTGCCATCATGCAACTCCTAACTGGGTTAGAAGTCCTCTCCAGCTTTCTTAAATAATTTAGGAGCTGAGACCTACTCTGAACACTTATGAACTTTTAAACATGCCACTTACTCTTAAGTCTGAGAGTACGACCAAAATCACGTCACTCTTAGAATTTTGATGCATTTACGAGTAAAATTTTACTCTGAGAAGTTTTATGCATACCGCCCCAGGTGTGGAACTCTGAGGCTTCAGTGATGGAGTGTGGTGGTTCATCATGATCGGCTGGCACCATACAGGCCCTAGGAGACAATGCCCATATTTTTGTTATAGATGCGTGTGTAGGTACAGTTTGTGTTTTTTGGGTTGCTGGGACATCTGACCCTATCTGTGGCGGTGGGGGGGTATGGGAAAGGGTAAGTCTCACCTGGCCCCCTTCCCATCATCCTGTGGGGGGACTGCCAATCTAGTAAGTGCCCAACCATGGGCTGATAGACAGGTGTGAGGGGCTCAGTCTGTGAATGAGCCAGTAGAAATGCAGAGCACTTAATTGGTTTTAGAGATATTAAAAGAGTATTTCCCTCCACATCATGCCTCTACCATTTCTTCCATCACCTGCCTCTCTCTCTCGCCTGTGACACCACCTTTGGTTATCTAGGCTAGTTTGTATAATTTGCCCTTTTAGCATTACTTTATATACATTTCAGCTCACAGTCCCTATGCCTGTATCATGGAGTAAGATTTCCTGCTTGCTGGATGATTTGTTGGATTTAAGGTAGTCTGGGCTACATAAAAATGACAAAAGTAAATTTAAACTGGGGTTCCTTAAATCCAACAAGTTATCCAGCTAAGCACAAAGTCCAGCATCGGCCTTAACGTTCTTCATCCCTGGGATGTAGGACACCTTAAAATCGAATCGGGTGAAGAGCAGTGCCCTTGGTGGGGGTGAAGGCGCTTTGCAGTTTTCAGGTACTCCAGATTGCGGTGGGCGGTGTATACCTGGAATGGATACCCTGTGCCCTCCAACCAGTGTCGCCATTCCCCCAAGGTGAGTTTCAGGGCGAGCAGCTCCCGGTCCCCCATGTTGTAATTGCGTTCTGCCAGAGTGAGCTTGCGGGAATGGAATGCACACGGGCGCAGGGGTCCGTTGTTTGGTTGCCTTTGGGACAGAATTGCTCCTACCCCTGCATCCGAGGTGTCGACCTCCACCACAAAGGACTGGGACAGATCTGCCTGGATCAAAACCAGAGCAGAGTTGAAGAGGTGTTTGAGGGAGTGGGAGGCGACGTCAGCCTCCAGGGTCACCGGAACCACCGGAAGTGGTGCAACATGTCCCTGAAGGTGTGGCACATAAAGCTCTGGAAGATGGACAGGCTGTTGGCTAAACCATAAGGCATCACGAGATATTCAAACTGACCCGTGCTGGTAATGAGGGCGGTCTTCCACTCATCGCCGGATTGGATGTGGATCAGGTTTTAGGCGCTGCGAAGGCCCAGCCGGGTAAAGATGAGGGTTTCACGCAGTTGTTCCAGCGCCGAAGGGATCAGGGGTAGGGGCTCCCTCTGCTTCCACGTGATGACGTTCAAGGCCCTGAATGCCCAAGAATGACACCATCTTGGACCGCCAGGAGCACCAGGAACCGCATTGTCTCCCGGTGTAGAACCCCCACCTGCATCTGGATCGGGAGGGTCTGGTGCATCACCTGGCCTCCTGAAAGAGGAACCCCATTCACTCCCCAGACCGATAGAGGGGCAGACAAAGGCTCCAGGGGAATCGCATGCCGGTGAACTAATCCACCATCTGCGAAGCTCCCCGCCACCCCAGAATCCACCAGGGCATTAAACCGTAGTTCTCCCTCCAAGCAGGACACAGTCATGAGAACGCTAACCTGCTTGATAGAGCTCGAGAGAGGATGTAGCACACCCACCTGGGACCTCGCTGGGCGACGGGGGCAGCCGTCGGTCGCATACAAGATTATCCAGCTCAATCGACAGCCGGATGAAATCCTTGAATGTGCACACCTCTCCTCTGCAGGCGATCTCCACCTGCAAGTCGGGGTGAAGGGCCCAATGATAAGGGACCTGCAGGCCAGGCGACAGTCAATCAAGCCCGGCAGTGAGGGTACGGAACTCTAGCGCGACGTTGGGCGCTGGCCGGTTTCCCTGCCGCAGGTCGAGGAGGTGATCTCCCAAACTGCACCACACCGCGGGGTGATCGAATACGGCGGCAAAGCCTGTCTTGAAAGTGGCCTTGGAGTCCAGGATGTCACTCTTCTCGTCCGCAGTGCGGTTGCCTATGCCCTGGCCCAACCAGTCAACAAGGAGATCACGAAGTGCACCCTGCCCTGGTCCTCGGGGAACAGGGTGGTGGTCAATATACAGCATAGACCACACTGCACCAGGAAGGCTTAGCATTTGGGAGCCACAGTTGGCGCTCTGGACACCCCCCGCGGTGGAGACAGTGGGGGGGGAGTGGCTGTTTTCCCACCAGACAAGGAGCAGAATCAATAGACAAACTTAGGAAATGAGCTGCAGACTGGGAAGCGGGGCCAGAGCTCAAAGCTGTGTTCTCCAGTGACGGAGCGTGAGGACAGGAACAAAGGAGGACAGAAATGGCTCTGCCCCACGCCATTACACCACCACAAGCAGCATAGATTGTTGACACCAGGGCCCATGGATTCACGCTGTTGTTGCCAAATTCTGACCTACCATCCGTGTGCCTCATCTGCCGCAATGTTGGACATGCTGTGCATTCTGAGATGCAGTGATGCTCATCACAGCTGTTCAGTGTTGGTATCTGAGTCACCATAGCCTTTCCATCAGGTCAAACCAGTCACTTCTGACCTTATCATCCACAAGGTGGGCCCTCTGCAGAACTGCAACTCTCTGCATATTTCTTTTGAGTAAACTTTACAGACTGTTGTGTGTGAAAATACCAGGAGATCAGTAGTTATAGAAATACTCAAACCAGCCCATCTGGCACCAACAACCCTGCCAAGGTCTAACTCACTGAGATCCCATTTTTTTACCCATTGTGGTGTTTGATGTAAACATTAAATTGAAGCTTCTGACATGTACCTGCATGACTTTATGCATTACACTGCAGCCATATGATTGGTTAGTGAGATAATTGTTTCAATAAGCAGGTGTAAGGTGAGAGAGGAAGCCTTTATTACTTAATTGTTTCCTTTCTCTTCCTTCTTGTTCCCATCTATCGCCTTCAATATCTGCTTCCAGTACATTTCTGTCTTTGCCCAAGATGCATCTCTTACCTCATTCACCCTGAAATTGATGCTTGGTCCTGACAGCGTGCCATATGATTGTGTAACCACCAGCGTGCAGTCAGCAGCGCTGGCATTCTCCCTGCTCCTGCCATGCCCTCATTGTTACGCATCCTGATACTCATGGAAAGACGTATCTGCCCTGAGAGTACTGCAATTCCAGCTGCCCTGTCCACTAAACTGACTTTCTCCCACACTCTCCATTCAACTGGGATGTTTTCCACTTTCCAAAAGCTCTCTGTGTGCTGAGCTATGTCCTATACAATTACTGTTACTAACCCTGTTAAACTGTCATTTACTGCCCACTGGCCTGCTGGATAACTTTTGCTGAAGAGCTGAGTGTGCTGATGTCAGCCATCTCTGATCTCTGATGTCAGCCAGCTCTGCACTCAGACTTATCCAAACAGAATGAGCCTAGCCTCATTCCTGATGTATCACTGTATCACAGACAGCATACATATTACAGCTTTACATGCTTCAGATTACTTTCCTACTCAATTTGCCTTGTCGGCTCCATCTTCTGTGCTCCCATTATTGCTGCCTTCGAAGAACTGAGATTGAACAACATAACAAGAATAGGTGTCAAAGTGGCTGTGTGTGTGTCTCGGTTGGCACAGATCACATTTGAGGACCAAAATATCCCCGAAGTGTGGCAATACCTGAAATTTCCCTTCTTTTGGGAACATCTTTTCAGGTCCCAGTTTGGATAACCTAAACTTTATAAAAATCTTTGAATACAATCAAAAAACTAAAAATGCCAAAAAGGTTGTATTTGTGTTGGTTACTTATGGTTAAGGTTAGGGCTGGGTAGGGTGTAAGGGTGTCATAACTGGGATTAGGGTTTTTCCCATAGAAATGAATGGAAGGTCCCCATTTAGATAGATACGTGAGTCTGTGTGTGTGTGTGTGTGTGTGTGTGTGTGTATGCATATATATATATACAGCTCTGGAAAAAATTAGGAGATTTTTAAATCCTGGTTTAACCCTGGTTCTGCTGGCAAATGGCTACCCTGAGCAGCAGACTGCTTCCAGGCTGAAAGCTTCTAAGACAGCAGACACTGGGACTGACCAGAAACCAGCCAGGTAGAGGGGGAAGTGACTTTTTAATGCCAGAGATGACCGTCAATCCAGCAGTGCTTCATAAATTGGAGGATGACCTCAAGTGACCTTCATAAGGAATGGGGAACATTAAGTGCGCACAGTTAGGTGCACAGCTAGGGCAGTTCTTAACAGGCTCCTACTTGTATTGTAGACTCCAGTCTTAAAATTTGGACTGTATAAATTAGGATTTCACCACCTTGTTCATTTGACCTCCACTGCCAGGAGGATGGACTCCCCCTTTGACTCCTCGCTAGCTTTCTTCCTTCAAGGGAGTTCTTCCTTGCCACTGTCGCCTCTGGCTTGCTCACTGGGGCCTTTGGGCAGGGACAGTGTAAAGTGCATTGAGATAATGTAATGTTGTGAAAATGCAGTAAAGAAATGAAATTGAATGGAAGGGTTCTAAGAGAACAATATGAAGATGGTAAAGGTAATGATGACATCATAATTTGTAAACTAAGGGGTTTGTAACCACTGTAGGAACTGCCCTTTTATAGGTAATAGGTAGGTAATACCTGCTCCGCTCAGCAAACTGTAATGTCCGCAAGTCCCCCCCCCCCCGCAAAGGGACTGGCACCAAATCTCAGTGCCGGTCAGTAATCCCGCTTCACAGTAGACGCCTTAGGTCCCTAAGTCTGCTATACAGTACTTTATGCAGGATCGCTTTATGCATCTTTGGCTGATCTAGGCTGTAGTGCCGCAGTATCATTATAGGAGCTACATGCCCATATACTGCAATGAAGGTATGGTAGTCTATGGTATGGGGATCAGAAAGAGCTTTGTGAATATATGAATATAAATAGGCCATTCATGGCACAGGTAGTTTCTGACACATGAGGATTAATGGGTTTACATGGAGCATCAGCTCTGCATCTGCTCAGATGCAAGAAGGAAGCTTGTAATAAGCGGCACAATTATCGCTTTCATTCAGGAAGTGTTCATGGGATTTATAGGAAGTATAGCTGTAATGCTGATGGTATAAGTACAGAGTGGACCCCTGGGTTACTAATAACCTCACTGTACCACAGTTACATTTCTGCTTTGGGTAGGTTGAATCAAAACGAGCCTCCTGCCTCATAACAGCAATGACAATAACATTTCACTTAATCTTTTGTAATTTCTCTCTTTAATACCAAACACTAAAAGTCTGATAAAGTTTAATTCAATAATAACAGTGTTTGACATGACATAGATATTTTGCATGGATGCATTGTTTATAAGTTAAGCAACAATGTACATGGCTCTTTTAGAAGCTTAACCAAATACATGCATGACCCCAAACACTATAATTTTCACTAGATGCTGTTGGCCATACAGCACTGTATCCCCCGGACACCCCCACCACCCCCATCTAACCCCTGCTGCTCGCACACCCCACCTCTACTCCTAGTCCCCCTACATTAGGCCTGGGCCATGTCTAATTCTTCATTCTTTCATCCCATCCTTACATTATACCGTGGTAAGAGGTATTTAGACAATGCTATCAAAAGCAATGTTATTCTGAGATCTTGGCAAGAGGGGGGGCAGAGAAATTTCACCCAATGAAATTATTCCGTATACCAAAAATATTACCATAATGCAGCCAAAGTGGATCTTTTTGTGACTTGTCTAAATGTGATCAGGTTCACCAGATACCTGCCTATTCTTTCATGATCCACCATTGACTAGGACTAGGGCTGAGTGACATGATTAAATTCCCCCATGATAAATTTCCCCACGATACATTTCACCAACTGGCTACCAGAATGCTACTGATTAAATTTACACGTGCGGAGTGGGGAACCAAGTGGAGGGGCAGGTGGCAAAAAACATATATTAACTTAATTTTAGAATATTCAGAAAATCATCACACAACTCCACAGTCTGAGAAACAAAGGCCTATACAATGTTCCTGGCAAATTTGGAAACAATTCCATACTTTCAGATTTCCCGTGTTCACAAGATGGCTTCTGCCCTTTCCGTCCTCTGCTGCCACCTAGTGCTACTGCTGCTGTTTTGAGGTGATTTGTCTCTGGATGTATCAAGTGTAGACTCCCTATAGATTTTCATCCAAATTATGTTTTCGCAAAGTGGTAATAAGATCCATCAAAGAACAAATGAAATACATACAATGCTTTTTTCAAAATTTGGAGAAGATCTATCAATAGCTTAATTATCATGCTGATATGATGAAGTGTCTGAGCTTTCTCTTTGATATCACTATGCAATGCTGCTTCATTTTTGGTGCGATTTGTCTCAGAGTTTGATCAGGTCCAGATCTTCACCCTTCCAATGTGTCTGTAGAGGTTGAAAAAATCCATCAAGTATGTTTAGAGTTATTTTGTCTACAAAACCAAGTATCTTCTACAGCTGCAGTTGTTTTACTGCTACAGAGCACTGATGCTTCATTTTTGGGACCATTTGACTGATCTTCATCCATATGTTTTTGTGAAGTAGTAATAAGATCTATCAAGTATTTTTTGAATTATTTGATCTGTTTTCACCCTCCCCTTTGCTGCCTCTAAGTGGCATTGCTTCACATTTGGGGTTATCTGTCAAAAAATGTCACCCATATATTGGCTTGGCAAAGTTTGAAAAAGATCCATCAATTAGTTTTTGAGTTATCCTCAACATTCTATGCCCTAAATATGTGGTGATTATTCAATTTTGATGCGATATTTAAACAGTCTAAACAAATTTGAACAGTTCTTTACTCTGTAATATGTCTGCAGTTTAAAAAAAATCTTTCCAATGCTTTTTTCAGTTATTGCTTTAACAATAAAGTATTGCCTTAACAGGAAAGACTATGAATGGCCAAACCATGCATTATACAGTATGAGCTCTGTTTCTATAGTTACAGCACAGTTATCTACCTTGTGTATATCCACAGTAACTCTACTGCCGTATTTTACAGTATAATGCTACCATACACTCTCCCCCCATTACTTCTGTGTTCTAACATCCCCCCATCTCGTCTAGCTACATATTTCGGTTAATGATCATTGGAGTTTGGAGTCTGTTCCAGGCAGCAGGTAGCATAAGAAAATGGTATAACCTTGGCATCAGGCCAGATCCACTCTAACACTTCTCTAAATATTAAAGATATGTATGAATATTTATGCAGAGGTGTAGGTGTAATGCTCACTGTGCAGTTATATATAAGTACCGTCTTGTGATCTTTTCTGATTCAGACAAATCACCCATCTACTTCACCCATCCACCAACTCATTGTGAATTCAGTGTATTGTCATTATCTAAAATAATCTCTTCATTTTCTGTGAACTTCCTATTATGTTTTTTTTTATGTAAACCATATCTTTATAGAACTTGCTTTGTGCCTCGGGCCACAGTCACACCGGAAGAGAATCGGGCCTTTCCCAAACTGTTCCCTCAGAATTGGAAGCATAGAATTGTCCAGTGGCTTGGTATTCTGAAGCATTAAGAGTTCCCTTCACTGGAATTATGGGACCTAGCAGAACCCATGAAAACCAGCCCCATACCATTATCTGTGTGCTGTCTCATTTCACACACATTCAGAGGCGTGGTACAGGTGCACAGAGCCGGCTCTTGGTGTTTGGGTGCATGAGGCGAGATCCTGCTGAGCCACCCACCCCCCCTGAACAGCAGAAGACACATTTTGTGAATTTGTTTATTTTAGAAACATTTCAGTAGCACAGGGTATCTGGCTGCTAACTAGATTAACTAGTTTGCATCTGATTCACAAGAAAAGTACTGAAATATTAAAACCTGTGTAAATAACTAATGCTACAGAGTGCAACAGAGGTGTTTCTTCAGATTTTTTTCTGAGGTCATTTTGCAGCCCCTAACCAGATAGGCACCTATGGAATGGGCTGGTCCTGGCCTTGGCTCTTCTCACTGATGAGGCTATATCAGTTAAATAGGCTAATGAGCATTTCACTGTCAAGGTGGTTTGCTTTTTGAACTTCTTTTTTCCCCAAAACCTTATTGATAAGTGTTTCACACTGTAAGAACAACATATATTACATCTTCTACAATAACAGGTGAACACACCTGTGGAGAATGTTCTATGACATGAGTTGAAAAAGGAAAAAAAAACACTGTCTTGCAGGATTTTGTTCCCGCCCGGTGGGGCTTCTTTGTTTAAAGGCTGAACTAAGCTTTGGGACGCATCCAAAATGCACGCATACTTACACATACTTGCACCTACTATTCAACCATTAACGAATATCGAAGGAATGTAATATATGTATGCATGACTACAGTATACATGCACTCAGACATACTGCCATCTTTCATATTATCTGACATAGATGTTTACCAGCTTGACCCCTATAACAGTTGAAAACTGATAAAAACTATAAACAAAAGCAAATATTTTCGCGTCAACTTATGTAACTGGGTATTGTTTTCCACTTAAATTTCTACAGAAACGGCACTTCCTCCATAAATTTCGGAGCAAGTGACACTCGTCATCTCTTGCTGCCACTCCAGTGGCCTTGTGGGACAGCATAGTGACCATCCACTGCACACTTCAGAATTTTGCAGAATATAGCATGTCATCCCGGTACTGTTTGCCTGTGGTCTCATCCATACTGACATTTCAGACATACTGCTCACTACGCATACTATATTTCACCTACTAGATCGCAAACAAGTATGCGGTTAAGGATATACCCTTGGGACCTTGGGCATCCGGATAAAAACAACATTGAACACATCAGCAAGAACAATCCATCGTTATGCCTCCATATTCATACTAGAGGACACAATGTTTTTGAAGCAACGGACCCGGACCCACATACAGAGCAGAAATAAACATATGCTTATTTGCTATTTCTACCAATGAATTGCAGATTGCCTGCAAATTCAATTCAATTTATATAGCACCCGCCACAACATACTGTAATTGCCCCAAGGTGCTTTACATAGGTGTGTTGTGATACATTCCTTACATTATTTACAAAGAATAATTCAACAACAGGGAAAAGGGAGACAAAGAAATAAAGTCACATGATGTCACGATCGGTGCCGGGTGCGAAGTGGGGAAGCAGGATCAGGAGTCCAAATAGGTAACGTGAACGAAGATTTATTACAGACGAGTAGGGAACACCACGACACAACCTTACAACATCAATGACTGGACTGGGGAAACGTACTGAAACGCGGACTGAAATACATAGGACTGATGACATAAACGAGATACAGCTGGTGAAACGCAGGAATTCACACGAGGTTAACGAGGGGGCGTGGCACACAGGAGGATCGAATGGGTAGGACGTTACACATGACAACAGATGAGACAAACCAAAACAGACGAAAAAGTAGGGAGAAAAAAAACCTCCGGGGGTCCAAGGTCAGCTGGCTGCCCAAACCCCCTGGGCATGCTAACATTATAAAAAACTTGTTTGCTAAAAGAAAGGTGTAAACTGTGGTCAAGGTCAAAGCTAAAGTCCATCAATGAATCAGTTCTCAAGTCAAGTTCAAGTGGGTCTTTATTGCCGCACCATCCATATACAATGTGTGCAGAATTATAAGGCAAGTGTGTATTTTAATGCATCTTCTCTTCCAACCAATATTTGTAGTCCAGAAAAATCTCTAATTAAGAATGAACTGTTTAAAAACGGAGCATGTTCAGTGTTTGGACTGAGTACTTTCAGTTTGGAGAAAACAAAACAAAAGAAAACTAGAGCAGGAAAAACAAAAATAATGAAGTAGTAGTCAGAGGGATGCTAAACAAGTGTTTTGGACGGAAGAAACATGTAGAGAGAAGATAAAAATTAACTTCCAAAGATATGTTCTCCTCAACCGCCGAAGGAAATGTTGAGCTGTCGCGCTTTCTTAGCTGGAGGGTCTAGGTCAGGCCAGCTGCCAGGTATGCTCCAAAGAATTTAGGATTCCTGACCATCTCCCCCACAGAGCCCTCAGTGTGCGCTGGAGGATGGACAGCACAGATCTTCCCCACCTACAATACATCTACCTCTACCACTGCCAGAAGAGGGCCCAGTACATCATCAGCGATGCCAGCCACCCAGCTCACGCTCTCTTTACTACCCATCAGGCTACTAAATAACCAGTTACCTTTATTTGTGCTTGTCCGTCACACGTTCTACCACCCATGGCCTCTGCCTTCCTCTTCATATGTGTGGATGGTGCGCTGGGTGTAGTCCTGGTTTCAGTAACACAGAGGAGTGATGTCAGCGATGTGGCTTTCAATCAGCAACATCTTCGAGAACTAGATGGAATTTAGATTGGATTTGTGGACACCTTGCTATTATTAAAGCAGGCCGTTCTTTGTGTATAATGCTGCATGTCCAGGGGAATTGGGCAGCCGGATAGACAGCCACCCGACCAGAGGTCCAGCTTTTTCCCTTCCTCTTTGCCATCATTTGCTTTCTTTTCCTCATTCTATCTCTTTCTTTCTCTCACGCAATAATGGAT
>JAODKK010000002.1:15114758-15125426 GCA_026774405.1 Petrocephalus microphthalmus | reverse complement strand
TTCCCAGTCCTGTACTCCATCGACAGGGGAGAGAAAAGAACCCTTATTATCCTCAACCTGCGTGCTGTTCACAAAGACACCAGGTGAAGATGAGCTTGCTGCTGCTTGGTAGGAGCCATCACTGTTAAGTAAGGTCGGCCCCAGTAGATGCAGTGGTGCAGTGACGAGGCCGTGGCACTGGGGAGGGCGTGCGGGCAGGGGGGCATGGGCGAGCACTGCAGATGCTTCTGAAAACACAGCTGAAGCAGCCAGCGCTTGCTTACAGTTGGTGGCGCCTTTTGTCCCAAGTTTCTCCTTCTTGAGTGCAGAAAGCTTTGCCCTCTGTTCTCTTTTTTTGGTTCTCCAGTACTCCCTTTTGCGGGCAAGCGTGGCATCGTCGAACTCCGCAGCTGGCCGGTAGCGCTGTGCCCGGGATCCGTTCATTCCTGCCCACGTGGCTACTCCTCCTGGATTTGAAATGGCATTTTCTATCTTCTGTCACATCCTCCACTGTCTGCAGTGGCCAGTGAGTTTAGCCGTGAGGAGGTTCTGCTCGTCACATGCTGGGGAACTTCCCTGTCAACATCAGGTTTTCCAGGTTGCAGCTAGGACACATCTTTACTCTCCTCCGTAGCCGTCAGGAAAAGGCGTGGAGCTAAAACAAAAGGAACAAAACCACTTAATTACTTCAGTTTCTTAAAGTAGTTTCAATTTCAACTGTTGGTGCTGAAAATGCCAAAAACATAATTGATTGCTCCAGAATTCTTACTAGTCTGTCAGCACTTAGGATAGTATCCCATAGAACAGGGGTACACAATTATTTTTCCCCGAGGTCCAAATTCCATTTTTTTTTGGCTCCCACTCAGTAGATGTCACTGACTGTAGAGGAAACAATTGTGCTGTCTGGATTAAATTGTGTTTTTGTCCACAAATTGAGAAACCCCTGGCATGGGAACTGAAATAAAACCCATTTAGACTGGTTAGGGACAATGTGGTCCATTAAACTACAAAGATGTACAAAGTTGTTAAAAATGCAAGTCACTTTAGATATATCGTTAACCATATATAAACATTCTTTTATGCAGATGGGTCCTTGAAGCAACAGGAACTGGAAGAAACTTATTTCCATTGACAGTGAAACATTTAAAATTTAAACTCACCAGCGAAGCAAACATTACCTTAACAATTCTACTATTTCTACATATAAAAAGAATAGCACTGGTACCATTTTAGAAGAATGCCTTCCTATTTCTGTTCAATCCGGTGTGCAAAAAATTTGGAACGCTGTGTGAAACATAAAACCAGATTTACAAACCTTATAAACTCATATTTAATTGATAATTGAATATTTAAATTTACATTTTACACAGCATTCCAACTTTTTCGTAAATAGGGTTGTACATTTTAATTGAAAAATTACTAATGTTTGTTATACGACAAGTACCAACTCACTTTTGAACTAAAATTTTCCAACAATTGAACTGGACGAATGTTTCAGGGAACTTAGAGCATTTGTGTGTGTGTGTGTGTGTGAGAGAGAGAGTGAGTGAGTGAATGAGAGAGAGAGAGAGAGAGAGAGAGAGAGAGATGCATATATCTTCACAAGAGAGTATCTGCATTTGGCCCATTTAAGATAAATCTCATACAGGGTAACACTAAAAAAAGCACAACTCTACTCAAAAAAAAAAAGACTATAGCACAAACTACAAACCATCCAAATGACTATGCATTAGCATTGCATGTGGTTTTAATATTGTTGTAAAAATGTACATGTGTTAAAAGCATGCTGTATCAAAATATTCTGATCTCAGTGTTGCAAATACTACTTCACCTAATGTGTACCAAAAGTTCCAAAACAATGCTAGTCCAGCTCAGGCCTAATAAAATACCGAACACAGATTCATGACTCATCGCAGTAAACCGCAGGGGGGACCTGACCCTGTAAGCCAGGTGCAGACCCTCAGACTCCAAACCGAGGGTAACGTACCAATGATTGCATTATGCAACATGCTACCTAGATGGAAAATGCTTCATAGCATTACTTTTTTAGCAGACAATTTTGTCCAAAGTGACATAGATGTCGGAGCAAGCAGAAGCAAGTGCATTAAAACAAAGGTCAAGAATGCAACACATAATTGGAAAACCATAGGGAATTATGCACTGGGTTACTTCATTGGCTTTGAAACTTAAAATACAATATGACAGGGGTTTTCAACCTCTCTCATACCAGGGACCTCCAAATGAAAAGAACAAAAACTAGGGATTTTACACTTACTGTATAAGGGATTTTTTTTAACATTGTTTATGCAAGCGTCTTACACCCCATCTATTTATAAGTTATTTGTTCTTTCTTGAAACTGCACGTCTCATGCAACCCTTTAAATAACTACAAACCACCGTCAATAAACTAAATAGGTTATACTGAATATTCCAATATAACTTTTATGAATGCAACGTTAATGATTCTCATTTATCCATTCTTAAGGTAGGCAGACAGAAAATCCCTGAATCACTGAAACCTGGAAAATATACAAAACACATTTCCCAGGCTGACTTTTTTTCCAGTTTATTGGCCAATTCAGAAAATAAGAGTATTCATTTACTGCAAGTTAAAGGACACCTGGTAAGGCTTCGCCTTCCTGCTGTAACAATACCTATAACGTCAACCTAGCTTCGGTACTGGCAAAAGTAACTCACCGGCCAGAGTAAGGAGTCTGATTCCAGAGCTATAGCAGCCAGAGAGATTAAGTACCGGGACATGCATCGGTTAAACTCACAAAAGTTAAACTCCCACAATCAGATTTAACAATCAAGCCATGTAGAAAGGCCAATGTACCTCCTCTACAACGCGTTCAAAAGCCATAAACATAATACTGAAAAACTGACGACTGAGTATCGTCTCACTTAAGGAGCCACCAGTAATAAATATAAAATTTCGTTTTCGTCATTTTGAAATAATGATATGATGAGTTGAGCGTAAAAGAAGCACCAAGACGGAAAAGACACTGAAAAATATTCACAAATAGCACCGATGCAAAGTAACTGGCTTAAGGACTAAATATGTTTGTATTTCCTGTCGAAAACCATCCAAAGACCATGGACAACGAGAAGCAGGAACAGGCTTGTTTCTTATTCCTGCATAGACGAACAGAAAGGATCGCTATTAACACGCTTCGAAAGCGTGTCCTCGTTTGGTCAACAGCGTTAAAATACGGAAACAAAAAATGGATACTGTCTCTTTAAAGCGCTGTCCCTCCGTCTGTCACGAATGAATTCTGTCGATAGCCATTTTATAATTCTTATTTTTTGTGTGCAGTTTAATATTAACTCGCACTCTACGCATATCTTATCAAGAAGGCTACATACGGAAAACAGCAAAGAAAAGAACACGGAAACCGGGGCGATTGAGGCATTCGAACATATCCTCTTCTTGTCTCTGCCATGCCACCTACAATGGACACGCTCTTCTTCCTACTCTGTCCACACGGACTGACGGCTGTCTACCGGAGTTCCTTGAATTTATTAACCGATAGGTAGAAAGAGGAACAAACGGCGAGGAAAAAAGGACTGTTTCGAACATTTAAAAAAATACATGCACATGCATTACCTGTGTAGTTACACCTAACTTTCCGGGACAGTTTGTAAACGTTTGGACATATGCACTATCAGGACACTGCAGCTACTTTCCGCGAGCCAGCCTTTCTCTCTCGCCGCTGCCTTGACAACGGGGGAAAAGTACCAGGATGTGAGACCTGGCTTCTCGCGTGTACGCTGCGCGAAGTGCGTAAACCGCGCAAACTGCGCAGATGGACAGAACCTCCTTAAAGCACCAGCGCCCCCAAAAAGAAGAGTAGCTCAAATTACTCCGCCTTGTTAAAAAAATACACGCGAGACACAGATTCAAATGGGTTCGTTGTCTAAAGGCATAGTTTTTATCATTTTTATTATTATTAGCAACAATAAAAGCTACTATATTAAAGGGGCAGTTTATTTTAGATCCCACATGCCCATTTCCTAGAGAGAGAAAATCAAATAACAAAAAACGACTTGTAGCACAATACTAGAAATTAACTACAGTATCTATGACAGTGAAAGCTATTAAAAAAACTACCAAAACTATTCACTCGCTTCGTTGGGATAACTAATTCTAATAAATTTTGTGCATAATATAACTACTACTACTACTAATAATAATAATTATTATTATTATTATATACATAGCATTGTTTTGATGGAAAGATGCATTTCCAGCTGAGAATGTTGTTCCTAAATCTTTCACATAATCAAACACATCTAGGCGAATATGCTCTGTACCAAACGGCCATGAAGATAGCTATAGCATTACAAGACTGGCCACTGGCAACTATCCGGATACTGTAAAAAATAGGAACATCAGTTAAAGTAACGTTGTAAGTATAAATATACTTAGTGCAGCAAAAATAGCCGTTTGAGACCATTTTTTTCGTTTGAGATTTTGAGTTATACTCGCGATCAAAATTATTGCGTAGTGAACTTCTAATAATATGTGTCCTCTTCAAGGAGTGAAGGGTGGTACAGGTTTAGGTGAACATTGGCAGGTGTTTTAATCGTTTTTCTTGGGGTTACCAATACACCGGCCAGCTCCGTCACCCTGGCTATGACAGATGGAAAAATATACAATAAAATATTTCAACACAACCTAATTATACTAAATGTCAGACATCACGGCTAATATATTTGACCAGGACTGGAATGTCGAAAAATCCCTTACAACAAGTTAATAACTGAAATGCGGCATAACTTTCGTATTAGTTTCATAGGCAATGGGATTTGCCACGAAGCGGTGTATTATTTAAATTAAAGTACCGAAAAAATTCCGTAAACGTGTTGCTAAAATTCAGAAGGGACGGGTCATTTCTTATTGCATTTCCCCAAGTTGCTCGCAGGTGGTCTTCCGTGCACGGATGTCGCTGCGTGTGTACCTCTACTGTCTCTTTAAATTTACCCAGGAGCCCCTTAAGGAGCCCCAGGGGCCCCTAGCACGGCTCCCCACCCTGAAGACAAGCCGAGCATTAAATCCATGCAGGAGGCCACTGTAGCTACGCGTGATCAACACACGCGTACTCCCGCTGGCTGGAAGACGGCTCCGGGAGCGAGCCGCTAGCCTATCGATATATATCAGAAAAGTTAAGTTGGCTCCTGCGCCGAGCGTGCGGTGCGGTGCGGTGCGGTGCCGTGCGGGGGGAGGGGGCGCCGCGTTGAGACAACACGCCGCTCAGTTATGGGTGCATGCGTGCTTCACATCTCTCCGTAAAGGGCCTGCCGGATGATCAGCGTGAGGCGCTCTCCGTGGCCGCCGTGTGAGTCACAGAGCGAGCAGGACCGCCGATCGAAGCCGCTGCATTGCACAGCCATGGAGGAAAGCGGGCCGAGGGAGCCGGAGTCCCGGGTCCACCCGTGCGTAAAAAAGACGGACTCCGTCTCATTAATAATAAGTGCCGAGGAGGAAGCAGCGCAAGGGCGGGACGACTTGCGGCTCTGTTCGGAAGGTAAACGTCCGATTTCTATATTTCTCAACTCGCTTCTGCCGCGCACACTTTAGCAGCGGGTGATCCGTGTAACGGACAATTCCATTAAAGCGGCATGGCCCCTTGTCTCCCCGGCTCCTTTATAAACAAAGACGGAACGGAGACGCTGGCTGCCCAGCTGTGAGCGACGGGCGCCACCCAGCGGAGCCCTGTGGTACTATCGCACAAGTCGCCGCCCCCTTTACACACACGGGACGCGTTGCGGACATGGAGACGAAGAGGAAATTAAATGAGATCTTTAGATCGCGCTCTAATTAAATAAACGTAATAATTTCTGTGCCGAACCCGTCCCGGGGACGATGCGCGCATTGTGTACCTTGCGAATGCATTGGGGCACTTGGAGCGGATTTTTTTGGAGTTGTCTGGTTAAACAGTCAGATGGACGAGCTGCCTTTTTAGAAGCCGTGTGTTGTTTTAATATACTTATTTATGGCCACGAAAAAAGCATGTAACACGTCCCGTAATTATAACCGGCCCGCTTAAAAAAAGAGTCACATTTTTGCGCGTTGGGAGTAATGGATTTAGTGCCAGTCTGGGTGGGGCCAGCGTGGTATGAAACGCGGCCTCTGCGCGAATAACGGGCGGCAGACGTGCCAGCGCACGGACACTCGCACCGCGGCTCACAGGGATCTGTTGTGTGTTGCAGCTGAGGATGGCGTCATGAATGGGTGCGGTGAGGACGGACCTAAGGATGACCCGGTTACGCCCCCTTACTCCCCGGGAACGAGCTACTGGAGCGTCACAGAGGGTCCCAATTGTCCGCCCCTCCTGTCACCAGCGCCGGGGCCGTCGCAGCGCAAGTCGGCGCAGTCGCGCTCGGAGAGGGCCTCCCGGCCCGGCCTCAGTCGCATCCCCGGCCGAGACCACCGACGTTACTACCACGAGTACTGGCGCAGCGAGTACTTGATGGACTTTGACCCTCGGCGGCACGGCATGATCTGCATGGTGTGTGGCAGCTCCCTGGCCACGCTCAAGCTCAGCACCATCAAGAGACACATCCGGCAGAAGCACCCAGACTCCCTGCTCTGGAGTACAGCTGACAAGGAGGTCATCCGATCTGGATGGGAGAGCCACCTGGGGATGGAGGGTGGACAGCGCCCCCTGGAGGACCAATGCTCAGAGGACATGCTGGACTGTGCGCGGCACTCCACAGGTACAGCATTGGGCTTTAAGGATGGGTGCTTTTACTGGGGGTATATCTTACATTGCTGCATAATTTGACTAACTAGCAATTTATTCAGCCGAATATGTGAGCAAGAGTGTGCGCTGGCCAGCGCTACTGACCCCAGTGGTGTGGCCTGGAATGGCATTCCTATTCTTTGTGTGTTCCATTTATCTGCCAGACACTTTTGTTCGAGTGTGGATGAGTGAGCAGGTTCAGACAGAGTCCTCGGAGCAATTGGGGGTAAAAGGCCTTCCTCAAGAAGCCAACAGTGACATCACTCTGACAGCCATGGGATTTGAACCAGCAACCTTCCGATCGCTGACACAGAGTCCTAACCCGCAGAGCCACACTCCGGTCTCATGTTCACCTTGTGATGCGTGGGATTGCCCTGGATACACTGGTTTCCTCCCATGGGCTAAACATTTGCAGTTAGCAGAATTTGCATTTCTAAATGGCTCATAGTGTGTGACTGCTTTTGCCATGGGGTGGACTGGTCTCCTCTCTAGGGTGTTTTCCTGCCCCCTGCAACTCTGCTGGAGAAGCAGTCGGGAGAGTTAATAATGCACATTTTGGACGTTAATCGGGCTGCTGTGTGGGAAGCTGATGGATGTGGATATTCTGTTTCCACTCAGGGAAACCTGGCAGTGGTGCAGCCAAATGGCAGTCTCCACCCGACAGTGCTTCCGTTACTTCTCCACCCTCCTCCGAGGTCAGGGATCCCCCAGGTCCGCCGGTGGACACCCTGGAGCGCTACCTGAACGACTCGCTGCACGCCTGGTTCCGCCAGGAGTTCCTGATGGAGTACGAGGCGGAGGCGGGCCGCCTGCTGTGCATGGTGTGCGGCGGCCAGCTGCCCTCGCTGCACCTGGACCACATCAAGAGCCACGTGCTGGACGCTCACCCCAACTCGCTGGTGTACAGCGCAGAGGAGAAGCACTGCATCCTGCAGACCTGGGCGCAGAGGCAGGGTGAGTGGTAGGTCTGGGAGGGTAGTGGGGTGGGGGGCAGCTCCAGGAAGGGGGCACAGGCGGAGTCACCTTTAAACCAAATAACCCCAATTTTTGTTGGAGCAGGTTAAAAAATATGCAAACTCTTCATAGCCGTGGATGCAGGTTTGTGCACGGGTGCCTTTGAAAAATGTGGTGTCAGTTCATTTTGTAACAAACTATTGATTAATGGAGATAACATTTTTAATTTTATACACTGAAATGATAGTGCGTCTGACTTCCGATCTGAAGGTTGCGTACTGCGGTGCTTTGTGGCTCTGTGGGTCGGGAACGTGTGCCCGTGTCCAGAAGGTCACCACGTCGAATACCATGGCTGGCAGAGTGATCATGTCACTGTTGGACCCTTGAACGAGGCCCTGAACTGCTTCCAGGCTGCTGGATAAATCTGATCCCAAGCATTGCTCTCATGTGTGTCTGTGTGTGGCATAGGAAGGCGGGACGGGACACCAGGAGATTGCATTTTGTTGTATGACCAGTATGTACAGTGTCAATAAAAGCATTTTTCTTCTAGAGTGTCTGGCCAATTTCTTTTAGGAATATTTGTGGTCCTTTATGTCCAGTTTATTTGTATGATGTTTGCTATGGGCACGGATTTCCAGGGAATTCAGCATCTCTGAACCTCATACTGTCCGTCTTTCTCTGTCCGGTGTCAAGAGTCGGACCCCCTGCGGGACGACGGCTCTAACAAACCGGACCCCGCGGCCGAGGAGGACGACAATGAGGAGGAGGACGAGATGTTCCCCGGGGACGCGGCGAGCGCCTCAGCTGGTTGCGGGCGACTCGGGGAGAATGGTGGCCAGGCTCTGGGGGAGCCCGAGGCCTCCAGAAGGAGCGGCCCTCGCTTCCGGCCTCGGGCCCGGATCCGGCAGGACAGCTCGGCGCGGGTCTGGCGCATGGACTACCTGGTGGCCTACGGGGCCGACAGCCGGGGCGTGGTCTGCATGGTGTGTTCGCAGGCGCTTCCCACCACCCGCGTCGGCTGCTTCCGCCGCCACATCCAGGACTGCCACCCGGAGACGGCCAACCTGAGCCGGCGGGAGCGCGAGGCCTTGGTGGCCGCCTGGGCCAAGTCGTCCACCCCCCCGGTGAAGGAGGGTAAGTGCGAGGCGGCCACCCGCCCGTCCTGCCGGCCCCCCGAGGCACGTCACAACACTCTAATAATCTGCCCCCCCCTCCCCGCAGAAACGGCTCCTTTAGCAGCCGCCGCGAAGAGGGGCAAGGCCGGCGCCTCGTTGGACGCCGCCGGGACGCCGGACGGCGGCGACGGCTGCTTCCCCGGGGGTTCCGTCAAAGACGGGCCGATCGGCCGGCACGGACACTACCCGGGCAAGGACCAGCGGCGCAATTACCAGGTGCGCTGGCGCGTGGACTTCCTGATGGACTACGACTGCCGGCGGCACGGGCTGATCTGCATGGTGTGCGGGGCGGGCCTGGCCACGCTCAAGGTCAGCACCATCAAGAGGCACATCCAGCAGGTGCACCCGCACTCCATGGAGTTCAGCGCCGAGGAGCGGCAGCAGGCCCTGCTTAGCTACAACCAGACGGCGCTGCACTTTGTCCACTCCGATGACTGCTTCTCGGCCGGCGACCACGGCCACGCAGCCCTGGAAGGGCTCCTGGCCTCCTGAGTCCCGCTCTCAGCCCCCGGCGACTCTGATGGTCCCCCGCCCTTCAGACAGCAGAGAGTCGCGCACCAGCGGCCTGTTCAGAGGGAGCAGGACGAGGCTGCCGTTCTCTCAGGCCAAGAAGCTTCTTCTCTCATAATGAGCTGTCCTCTGCTGGAGTACAGTGTCTCTCCTATACTTCCCGTGTGGAAGAGTGGCTATTCCTCCTCACCTGCACTACCTGGACTCCCAAAAAGAGATCCTGCAGAAAAAACGGCCTGAAATGGCGCAGTGTACACCTCCGAGAGCGAAGGGTGCAGAGGCCGCCCTCAAAGACCAGTCGGTTTTTAGACTGATCCTGAGAAGCTGAAACCGATTAATGTAATTGGTTCATTCCCAGTATAAACTGAATTGTACTGAACTATTACCTTCTTTTAGACATGCACTCACACGCTAAATGATGTGCATGTAGCCCCGCTGCACTAGTTCCATCCTTCCGGGACATTTACCAATCAAACCCCAGATAATTTTAAATGAGTATAAGCTTCTGTTGATTATTTGCATGATATCTGCTATGCTGGTGGTCAGGAGTGTTGACGGTCTTTCAGTAAACAGGCAGCTGTATATGTGGAGAGCTCTCTGCCCAGAGTGTTTTGGGGTTACAGACATTGCGTTGTTTTCTTCGTCTCGGACAATCATGGATTGAACGTAATAACAGGACAGAGAGACCATCCCCTGAATGGACCGGTGGGTTAGAAGGGGTCTAGCTGGGCCCCTCGCCGTTTCACTCTAGTTTTCTTTGGTTAGGGGGTCTGGGTGGCAGCCCCCCGGCCTGGTGGGACATAGCTGCAGTCGTGTGCTGTTGTGGCTTTAGGCCACATATCTGCAGTCCCCGCCGCCCTCCTGGGTGAATCCGTTTCTGAATTGCGATCCTGCGATTAGGGGGGTGAGAGCATTTGTGTGGGAATCGTGGGCTGAAGGACTGCTGTCCCATCCAGGCTCCAGCCTGCCTCGCGGCTCCCGGGCACCATGACGCCGATTTGGAAAGGGGGGAGGAAATCGGTGAATGAACTGAAAAAGCATTTGCTAAAGCACTTGGACCGATCTGGCTATCATACCCAGTTTTATTTCTCTCCCATAATGTGCTACTTTTCCAGCCCATTCAGTACAGCAGTGCTCTCAGGGGTCATTATCTGCTGTGCTCGTTTGACAACTAGGTTTAATTTTCACATCTCATTAAATTTACCAGTGAAAAGTGCCCCTTATCAGGGCGGGTTGGGGTTAATGGCCCTTGTTGTGATAAAAATTGAGGCTGCTGGTTTATCCGTCCTAAGCGGTCACATTCT
>JAODKK010000002.1:15093571-15104917 GCA_026774405.1 Petrocephalus microphthalmus | reverse complement strand
CTCACTATACAGCTTTCCTGCTGCATTTTATTTACCCAGCGGCAGCAAATCGTAAACAATCTGAACACCAAATAGGAAACCCTCTCCTCCTTCCCTCCCGTCACCACCGGCAGGGAGCAGGAGATCTCAGGGAGAGCCGGGGAGGCACCCTAAGCACACCGATGTGCAAGCAGCAACTCGACGCCACCCAGAGGCCTAAAAGGCCTCACACAGTGTCAGGTTGAACCTTTAGTTCGTGACCGGTGACTTCCCACAATTACAGCTGGACAAGGATGCCCAGCCAGTGTGTTCAGTGCAGAAGAGGAGCCAATTCACAGAGTAAAATCGGGGCCACCATCTCACTCGTTAAAAGATTGACAAATGGCACCATTACAAAGGTAACGCTGGTAAAATAAAAAATATGCTACGACTCAGATGTCAGTTCCGGTTTTTCCAATCCAAAAAGCCCCTCAGATTAACATTCAAGAACAAACTCATGCTACTCTGTCTGTTCAAAATTAAAAATGCAGATTTAAGAAAGAAAAGGAAAAAACAAAAATCAGATTGAAGTCCCAGCTTAAATATTTTGCTGTGCAAAAGATGCTGCTGGTATATTTAGAAAGAAGAAATAAATTTAGAGAGGCAGGATCCTAAAAGATATTTCCTATTTAAAGATTAAGAGATTAAAATTCCAAGAAGTTGGGGTCTCACGGGTAGTCGGTGATGAGGGCACGTACGTGCCCTGCACCGCAGGGACCCAGTCACGTCCCAGCATGCTCTGGGGTTAGCCAGAAGGAGCAGTGCGAGATGACAGCCCCTTACCTTCCTCAGTGCAGCAGGCCCAAACTGCAGCGGCGTGCCCCAGTGGCGGCACTGCCGCAGTGGCCTGTTTTCCAGCGCCGGCACGGTGCGGTTCTTAAAGGCACAGCACCGGTTCTGCCTACATGACCTCATTGCAGCTCAGCTCAATGCACACTCTCCAACCTCATCCTTACTTCCACACAGTACATAGCTAGCACTGCTTACTACAATGAGATAGTTCTTATGAGTGCATCTGGTATTCAGCTTGAGTTGACGCTCATCTACTGAGCATCTTGCATACCTTAAAACTGCGCTTTTACTCTGTTTAAAAAAGGCCTACTTCACATTGAAAGAATTGAGGTCAAGTACAGTACAGCACAAGATTAACAATGTAGCACCCACAGTGCCCTGAGGACTGCCAAATGTGAGGAGGATTTTACATGGAAATAGAACCCCAAGGGCCCTTACAGTTAACATGGCCACTTTCCGACATGAAAGGGGCGATTTCTGATATGCAGAGTACATTTAAAGCCCACATTACTGCCACAACTGCATAAAAACTTACTTTATTCCTTAACAACACCAATACACTCCCAATACAGCCATCCAATTGACAGCAAACTTACAAGCTGACCGCGTCAAATTATCTTCTTGACATGATTGCAAAAGAAATGGTTAGATCAAGCTGCAGCAGACAAAAGACGAAAGCAAAAAACTATATGAATGAAGGTCATCTTTGAGGAAAAAAAAATTTCAGTTATTAGAGTGCTTGGGTAAGTGGAAGAGTGGGAAGCCTTCATATGGCTTTAAGAACAATTAAGAATTATATTAAGAACATTTATTTCGGGACCAAGATCACAACAATTTAATCGATAACACATATGAAACAGTTACCATTTTCCACAAGTAACAGCCATAAGCGGCCTGAGCAGCAGGAGGTCAACAAAACTAGGGATGCACCAATTGCAGAGCTTCTTGGCCAATCCCAATCACCAATTTCTTTGTAAGTGCGATTGCCCGATGCAGCTTTTTCCTATACCAATTTTTTCCTTTTTTCTTGAATGCGAAACTTTTCATAAGATTTTATGAAACTTTACACATTCGAATAGAACTAATAAATACAACCCCAAATATAACTAGTTTAATATATTCTTTCAAAAAGGTGAACACTATACTTTATTTACACAATTTTTCTATTTTTCCATTTCCATTATATCGTACCTTGCATTTTTGTGTGGACAGAAAAGTAAGAATGCACTTTTCTACTGTACATATGACAAACAATTTGAATCTTGAATCTTTATCCTCAACTATGGAAAACAGCTGGTCATCCAGTGCCTTGAATTACAAATTTCCTTGCAATTCCTTTGCTCTTTTCACTGCTTATACCAACAAAAGGCAGGAGGAGAGACTCCTGGCTTGTAGATCACTCTGGACATGCTCTGCTGGCTTCAGTTTTAGCAGCTTTCACTTTGCTAGCCTCTTCAAACTGAGCGTGTGTAACCGGAGTGAGTGGGGTGCTGCGTTGTGGTGATGTTGGTTGGCCAGCCGGTTAAATAAAGGAGTGACCCGATCTGTCCAGTTTTATTCCTGGCAATTGCAGAAAAACACATTCACCACTGATATACGTTGGGGGTAAACAGATACCTCTCCTCCTTCCATGTCTCTGGGCGGGAGGGGGAAGTATAATGTGAAAACAATTCGCCTTACAGCCAGGTATCAAAATAAATGTTTCCAATAAATCTTTGGGTAATTATATAGCATAAATGTAAAACGTGCATTCACACCATTACACATGTTCACTTGGGTTTTTAAAAGGTCTAATAAAATTTGTAACAAATGCCTTTGCATTGGTTCCCTAACGGTGTACCTGGACCTTACACTTATCACAGCTAATTTTTCATCTGCTTCGCTCACACTGAAGAATTTCCAAAGTAGCGACTGGGATGTGGCTGTGCGTATGACGTTTTGCGCATGCATATAATCAGTTTGAAATCGTAAATACGTGTGACAGATCTATCTGGCCTCTCGATCGATGCATCCCTACTGAAAACTGGTCAGTTAACTTACACATGACCTCATTGTCAGCACCAGAGGTGTTGGTACATACTACCTGTGGTAAGGCATACGAATTTTTTTTTTTTTTTTTTTAATTTAAAATTCTCCCACTACAGGGAACTTGAGTGGTCAGGGGGGTGCCCTTCAGTTCTGCTTTACTTGCAAGAACAATCAGTGTCAGGAACAACTGTTTATTTTGGGAGAAAAGGTTGATCTCACATGATGAAGTTAATGACATAAATTGGACCGTTGATGTTGCAGTAGATGAATTGCCTACTGACATGGTTGACAGTCATTTAATGTAAAATGACAGTGGCTTACAGCCTAAGTCTAATGCCATCTAGAAAGCAAGTGGGGAAAATAATGAGTAAAAGACTGGCACTTTTCCACTGGCAAACAGAAACAAAGCCGTTCCACGAAAAGACTAGTTTCTGCAGAAGGGTCGGCTCGGTAAGGTTTTGCCAAGTTGGAGAGCGCCCGTGACAAAAACAAAGAAACGCTTATTTACTGTTCACATGGTGTACATCATGATTTACTATGTGCAATTATTATTATTACTACTGTTACCGTGTGCTAATATAAACAATGGGCATCACATGGTCGGGAACAATATCAGCCTCCTTGGCTCATCTAAAGCTTGTGTCTTGAATGCCTCTATAAATAAGAGGCCAGCACAAATTTAGTTCACATGTTCAGGCTGGTGTATGGGTAGCAGGAGAGGTGTGTATGCATATCTGATAGCTACCATAGCAGTCTATAAATATACATCCACATAGAGCACCTAAGAAGGGTCCATTTTACACCATCTTACAGGGGTCGGCCTCAGGCCTTGGCAGGCTGAAAACTTTCCAGTAAGTAGCATGTGGCGTGAACAAATGCCTGAAACGACACTACTCTAATACACAACTAAGATCAACATGTAATTACACAAGAGCACCATTCCTTCAACCCTACATTGATTTACATTAGACCTAAAACTACATTTACTTCTCTCGAATATGCCCCCCCCCCCACACACACACACACACGCTCCAACCAATGAAAGTGGCATTAATGATACCCAAGGAACTGACCGCTTCAAAACACTTAAAATTCTTGGATACCATTTTCACCCACCACCACCTTAAGCTGCCAGTGTCAAAGACATCGACAAGCCAAGTTGCCTGTAGTGTTTTTACTCTAAAGCCAAAAAACATTTCCATTCTCTAAAAATGGACATAGAAGAGAAATCCCTGCTGGGTAAGTGAAAGTTCAGCTGTTTTGCAAGTTCTCATATGAAGACACCTTTTCCCCCAGCCCAATATACATATGGTATACATTAGTTTTTTTTTTTTAAACTTATACACACTCACACACTAATACAGTTAAGAAACAGGCATTTTTCACCAATTAGCAGCTGTTACTGTTAATTCGTTATAAAGAATAAAAAACTTAGGTTAAAAATCTAATTAGGTGAGCTGCAAAAATCCACCGTTGCTTCTACACATTACTATAGCAGATTCATCTCCATAAATTATTCAAATCTTTGACCCGTACAGATTCCATTTACATTTGTACCAACTCTGGTAAAGATAGTGCAACTAGAATAAGCAAGGCAGCAGTGTTGCTTGAGTGAGGAGTTAGCAGGCCAAATGCCCAGGAGAGAGATGTTACCTGACAGGTGGGTTAGTATTGCTGTCAAAACATGCTCTGCGAGATGGTAAGCATCAGTCACCCATGCGTCGATCCTGTCTACCTCTTCAGTTGCAGAAACTTGAACAGGAGGCTCACTAGTGGGAGCCGAAAGGGGTGCAATGGCAGTGCCCATTTTTTGAGAGATCAGTAAGGGAACTTTTCCTTCCTTGGTTGTTGCTTCGGAGCTTGTCTCATTGAGCAGGTCCTCATCCTCTTCTTGACTGCTGCCCAGCTCTTTCAGGGCACAGATAGTAAGACGCTCTTGTTCCAGATCCAAAACCATGGCAGGTGGGGAATGACAGGACCGTGCATCAGTTTTGGGAAACTCTTCAGTACCCATGCGATAGCTACCAACATCTATAGGTTCCCCATCCTGCCGCGATTTCAGACACTCCCTCATGAACTCCACAAAGCTGTCAGTTGCATCAGAAATGGAGGACTCCAGCTCGATGCTTTCAGGGTCACTTGTGGTCTCTGGGGAAGTTTGCCTTGGTTGAGAAGCTTCCAGTTGATTGTCTTGCTGATGATCCACCACAGATTTCAGCAACAATCCAGACTCACAAGTCGTCGCGACATCCTCACTAACCAGGCTTGCTTGGACCTCATTTACCTTCTCCAGCTCAAGGGAATTAATCTCTGAAGCACAGTCTGTGTCTGGCTGAAGCTCATTTATTTGCCAAGTAACATTCTGGGGAGGTGAGGGCTTTCCTTCAACAAGATTTGGAAGGAAGTCTTCAACTACTTTAAGGTCATCTGCAAAATCTGTCTCAATTTCAGCAGTCTTAACTACTTTAGAAGGGGAACTCAATGGCACAAACTCAGCCCGATTTTGTACACCAGAATCAGAGGGAAGAACATCGGTTTCAATGTCCGAGTGTAACACCATGTCCACAGACATACTTTTAATGCCAGGAGGACAGCTCTCATCAAATTTGTCAAACTGTGGATCATGTTCAGTGCTGTTCTTATCCTCTTGAATAAATTGAGCTTTTGAAGTTTTACTTGACACATCTTCACTTGGTGCATCGTTCAGCATAAAATCAGAGTTGGATTCCCCTGGAGAGGTGGGCAAGCTAATTGAAGGGTTCTTGGCAACACCATTTGTTAAATCAGATGGGGTTTGATTTGCTAGATCAATGGCGGCACATTGCAAATCTGATGACTTTTCTAGTAGTTGGTCTGTAGATTGCACTGTAAAAACTGAAGGTTCATTTCCAGTCTTTGCATTTTCTGGAGTGAAAAACTGAACTTGAGTTACATTTGAACATTCCATTTGTTCTGAAACTGGTGAACTTCTGGCAATTTCCTTTGAAAGCACATTTTCAGAAGACACATTTTCTGTTTGAGTGTCAGGTTTATTACTTTGATCTTGAAATGAAATCTCAGCAAGAGAACCAATGGGTGACTGTTCTTTATGTTCTGAAGTTTCAGTATCTGACACGATCTTTGATGGAGGAGACTCATCTGTGGCATTCTGTTGATGTAAACCAGAGCCCTCTGCAACAGAGTCCTCATGTTGTTCCAATTTCTCCTCTTCAAAACTTGAACTAGGTGGTTTGGGCTGTTCTTTATCCATGTCTTTGACAACCTGAAAATCCTCCTCTTCTGCCTCTTCTGCATCCTCTTCATCAGTTAGGGGTGGTTCATCAGTTTCAATAACATTTATAATCGGAACCAAGACTACTTGCTTCGCTGGCTGGATTTCCTTCTCCCAATGAATTATGGGGGGAGCAACAGTGACCGGGTCCTCAAGGTCAGACACAGGACTGCTAGACACAGGAACCTGAACAGACACAGCATCCCCAATCACAGTATCATCTGACTCCCCAGAGCTGTCCAAATCTACAATCTCGACAGGATCCATGTTAGAACTCCAGGGAGCAGGTTTCACCTCCCGAGCATCAAGTTGCAAGGCAGGCGGAGAGGGAGGGGGCGTAGGGGATCCAAAACCAGCAGGAGGGGGAGGGGAAGGAGGGAGCTTTGATTCATCAAGTGTTGGAAGTCCCCTTATGTCATCTGCTTTTTCTTGCTTGTCCCACATGTAGGCAGTGGGTAAAAAGCTCATGTCAAACTCAGATTCTTCTTCCACACTACTCTGCTTAGTTGATTCACTGGTTTGTTCCATCTGTTGAGACATTTCTCTGGGAACATCCATGAATTCATCAGGAACATTTGGCACTACTGTTGTTGCTGTCTGAGTCTCCTCAAACTCGTGAGGACACTCGGACACCAGAAAGTCAGTAGCTTCCTTGCTTTCAAGCTCTGGCACATTGTCAAAGTTGGGTGCTGGAGGCAAGTGAGCACGCATCCAATCTACTGTGTCTTCAAAATCGTTTCCCCGCTGTGTGTCCCCCAGAACCTCAAAAGGTGATTCTGGGGAGCACTGCTCCGGGGATACGTCTTTCTTTTGGAATGGAGAGAAAGACTCTGTGGGAGACTTCTCATAGTGGCGTTCCTTAAAGTGGAGGAATCCTCCATCACTCCAGGTGTCAGTTTCACCCTTCTTTGCTGCAAGAGCTTCCAATGCTTTGATTCTTTCAGATACAGGAGAAGTCTTAACAGGAGATGTGTCACCCCACAGTGGCCCAGCCCCAGTACAGGATTTTGTTCCAGCAGGGGGGTTTTGCACAGAAGAAATTGGAGCGGTTCCAGTGAAAGTACAATCTATCCCACGGATCTCCATATTCTTCTGCTTGTCCTTTGTATAATGATCAATACCTTCACCTGCATTTCCCAGTGATTGATTGCAGAGTGGAACTGGAGTAAAGGAATTAGGCTGAGAGCGAAAGTGAAGAGAGGTTGGTATCGTGTCTGTGGGTGCACCAGGTCCCTGATGGACCCTCTCACCTGCAATTATCAAGCAGGAAGGGAATACAAAATATAAAAAAAATTCAAGATGCATATTCAACTCCCATGCATATAAATAAAACCAGTGGTCTCTGCTTGCAGCTCCATCATACACAAAAATCAAGGGAACACACCTAGTAGATCAACCAAGATATGCAGATCCATTTTTTTTTTTATACATTCTCAACTTTTTTTTTTTTTTTTACTTCAACCAAATCAATATAAGTCAGAACCAGAAGCAGAACCACTACCTTGAGCACACTGTGGTAGAGTAGCAATTTCTCTGTGCAGTGCAGTACCATCCGATGCAGCTCATGCAGTCATGCATGGAATGAGGCATTAACAGTATATGGAATCTTGCTGCATACTATGTCCACAACTTGGGGGGAGAAAAGATTAAAAAAAATAATAAAATAAAAAAAAAACTTCCCATTGAGAAAGTTCCTCAATAGAAAGACAAGCAATTTACATGGCATATCATACAAAAGCTAACTACTGAAACAAGGCACTTCTGAAAGCTACCTATGGGATTGTTTGTTCATTTTTAGCAGGACAACAATGGCTAAACTGTATTCAAACCAAAATCTGCAAGGTTTTAGGAAACCTTTCCCCTTGAATTGGGATCAATTTTTACCAAAGATGACAAAAATCAAAAACATATATATACAGAAACCAAGAGAAGCTTTAAGGATCCTTTTTTGTTCTTTAGCAGACTACTTGACTGTCATTGATATAGTATACTGACAAACCAAGCGGCTTGGCTCGATCAAAACAAGACCATACCTGAGCAAGACCTTCATATTGCACACCAAAATAAGACAAGACTAAAAAAAAAAAGTTCAGCTGTAGTTTACTAAAATTCCTCTCTGTGCTTAATCTTTTACAATTAGTTGCAGAAGTTGACATTTACTCAACTTGGCAGCAGAAAAATGCAGATCAAACTATGCTTTTGCAAACATGTTCTCCAGCTGTTTTTTTCTCAGGGAACACAAACCCATACAGCATGACTGTTCAGACCAAGATAACATGGGACACTTTGCATACAAAGGTCCATGAAGTAAACGCTTTTCCAAATGTCCCTATGCACTCTGTCTGCACTAAAACCATCACTTATAAACATGTCCAATATGTTATTGTCATGAGAATTTGTAACTAGAATTAGCAGATGTCGGCCTACTGAAGGATTTATCAGCAGTATCTTAAAAAGGGAGGTAATGATCTACCAACAATTTGTATTTCTCAAAAAAGGCAGCATTTGGATAATCATATACTCAAGTCAAAATACACTTTGGAAAAGAGCAGTTATTTACACACAAATTTGATTCAGCATGTCATTTAGGCAGAATTTATACTATGTGTACATAGCTATTTATATCTGATCAGACAAAGGAATGTTGGAAATATCCCAGAGGGTACTAGGCTATCCAAAGAATGTCTGTCACCTTCCAGCCCACGGGGGGCCACTAGACACTACCAAGTGTCACATGACTGTATAGCTATAAGGTCATAGCCACTTCTTGCTGTAGTTGCCATGGAATTCTTTAGATGTACCGTTTTTGCATGCACACAGACAGCTGTGCCCTCCTATGCACACATCTTGAACACAAGCACTGTATTCAAGAGTGAACAACTCACCTGACTACAGCAAGCACTATTCTGCCTCACGGCCACCAGCTTTTTGGAATAGCACTCGTGGAAGACATAGGGCTTTGAGGTGCCCATCCTCCTTCACAGGCCCTATTCAGAATCGTTCTCTGCTTGAGAAACCCGGCTGTAAACTTCCATAGTCCCTGCCAGGTTTTTAGAGCGTGACACTTTTTAGTTGTGTGAGATTAAAAATAAAGTGTGCAAACTACAAAAAATGTAAAATCCCTCATAATTGTGAATTGAACGGCGAAATGACACCACTACTTGTACTTCTTTTTGAAAAGCTACACTGAATTGACTAGCAGGTTACAACTAGTATTCCCAGCATGCATCACATTGCTAAATCACCCAATACTGAGCATACAATGCAAAGTAACTGGTGCTCCTGCTCAATAAATCTACTGCAGTAACAGACACACAGCGTAACATTTCCCTAGATGTGTAAATCACTGAAGTCATTAATGACCTAATGGAAGTAGATAATGAAAAATGAATTCTATTACTCATTATTTCAAGAGGACTGCTGTTACGAAGGAACAGGATGATGACATTGTCTCAGAAGATGAAAACGATTATGCTAGCAGTGCCATTAGCACTGAAAGCTGGGAAGATTCTACAAGATAAATTCACCAAAGAATAGTTCAAGACAGCGATACATGTCGTCAACTGCAAAGCAAAGTTCCAACCCAATATATCGTGGGAACCCCCCAAATCAGCTAAATACACCTATGCGGACCTAGGTTGTGTGCGCTAGTAAAATGTGGGCTACAAACTAGGGCTGAATGATTTATCGATTTCACATCAAAATCACAACTTGGAACAATGCAATTAGCAAATCACAGACTGCGATTTAGGATATGAATTACACAGCACGTCTGACCCAGGGTTTAAAACTGACATGAAAATAGTTCATTCAAAAATTCATGCCATCCTCCTTGTGTGACAGTTAGTCTCACCAATCAGAAGTGCCGTGCTCCTCACATGCCAGTCATGCTCACCAATCAGAGGTGGCCCAAAGTAACTGCTTATACACCAATAAACAACAGACGCGTGAAACCCAAGGAAAACGTTACATTTGCAGCGCAGAAAAATATCGTAAAAGAGCAGTTGAATGCCGTTTGCAAATGCAGCAGTTAAAATGTGCATGTAAAAATGCAAATCACTTTACCATGTTTGGGTTGCTAGAGAACTGTTCTATGGTTTAATAGGTGTATGCTCTATATCAGGGGTCTCAAACTCCAGACCTGGAGGGCCAGTGCCCTGTGTAGTTTAGTTCTTTCCTTGTCCCACCACAAATGATTGAGCTGAAGAGCTGTGTGGTGATTAGCTGAAGGAGTTGCAAATAGTTGAATCAGGTGTGTTAAATTAGGGTAAATCCAAAAAGATGCAGGGCTCCGGCCCTCCAGGACTGGAGTTTGAGACGCCTGCTCTATATCATCTTTGCTATAATAAATGCATTTTGTATTTCCAGTCTTATCTATGGATTAATGTATAGTTACATGTACAGTTAATGTACAGTTTAGATTTTCAGTGTACGGTTGTGTGAAATTAGGTTTTTATACTAGTATAAAATATATAGTAAATACTGAACTGAGTAAAAAAAAAATTGCTAATGAAATCGCAATCTCAAATATCTGTCAGATAAATCGCAATTAGATTTTTTCTTAAAATCGTTCAGCCCTACTACAAACTAACAATAGCACACATGCTACTTCGAGAACCGGCTATCATAGAGCCTTGGCTCCCACCATTTGTGCTGGGGGCCAAAAAAAAAATTGGGATTTTTTTTCTTGAGTGAACAGAAATTTAAGAATGTTAATAGAAGTCTATATGTGCCGTAAGGGCTGGCAGTGGAAAATTCAAGAGAGCTCAAAACATTTCCTTCGCAGAAAATCAAACAGTAGTTTTTGTTATTTAACCTGAATGGGTTCAATTGTACCATGACGAACTTCAAATTGTACCACCAAGCTTTAAAAACGTACCAGTGTCTAACCAAAATTAATTCCATCACAGGTATGTCTGAAGATGCTTCAGTGTCTAAGCAGACGCCGTGGTACACAGATTTTAATTAGGCGGAACATAAGGTACTGTGCATCAGTGTGAAGCACTTTCAGACTGCATTGAAATGGTTTGAGAATTAAGTCAGCCTTTGTCCTCTGCCAAGAAAATGATCAAACAGTGCTTAAGAGGATGTCTGAGTTTGACCCCTTCCCTAAAATTAGCCTGCATAGTCCCATAATTCCCATGACAACAAAACTGAAGCAGAATCTCACAAAAGGCTGTTATGTTGTGGACAAGACACAAACAAAAGGTTTGAGCTTGGGGGGGGGGGGGGGGGGG
>JAODKK010000002.1:14807720-14818255 GCA_026774405.1 Petrocephalus microphthalmus | reverse complement strand
TGGCAGGGTAAAGGCAGACAGACAGGGTAAAGGCTGGTGGAGGTGGTTAATGGACAGAATAAGGTAAGACTGGCAGGGTAAAGGCAGACAGACAGGGTAAAGGCTGGTGGAGGTGGTTAATGGACAGAATAAGGTAAGACTGGCAGGGTAAAGGGAGGTGGACAGGGTGGATATAGGTGAGTTACAGAAAAAATGAGCTAACATAAACACGCAGGTAGACGGGACTACATTAAAACAAATACTAATTTTTAAAGAATTTTTTCAGTGAAATGCTCCGTGGGACAAGTCACTTTGAGTGTGTAAGTCATGCAGTGGACCACAATAAAAACACATTAGACAGGAAGAACAACATCTCTAAATCAGAAAGATAGGACAAAGAAAAACTTATTTAAGCACCAGAAGCATAAATGCTCCCTAAAAATAAACATAGCACAATAAATAAAAATGCCACCCTGCATTACAGAGCAGTTGGATTTTGATCATATATCACAGCTGAAATATTTAATGGTGGTAATATAACCAGTCGTAAAGTTTACACCTGAATGAGGATTGCACACCGAATAGGTTTCCTCTCATTAGCGAACACGCTGTAAAATGGAAAAACTGGAAAGCACTTTTGTTATTCTCAGCCATGTCCTAGGCGTTGTTAAATCGTCAGCGGTGTGTGTCAGTGTGGGCCAGGGACCGACATAATGAGGAACAAGCCGTGCCCACACAAGCCAGGGACCTAGTCCCAATCACTGCTCTGCACTTTTGCACATTGTCTGTTTTCAATTAGATGAGCCTGTTCCTGTTTTATGATTAGTGAGCTGCTCCCTACAAAGTGGTGTTAAGGCGCTGATGAAGTTATTGTGAAATCGAGTGGTCTGGAGACACCTACTGACTGGCGGTCTGTCAGTCGGGGCGAGGGCGCCGCGGAGCACATGAGAGGAGGGAGACACTGTCTCCTGTCTATGAGTAATGGTTGTGTCTTTGATGCCTAGCCTTGATGAAGCAATGTCCGGTTTGTGATCTGTAATGGAATAACACTGAATGCCCCAGGGCTGGAGGACCTGGGTTCAGAGCTGAAAGTTTGCAGGCCCGGTAATGTATCACCTCACCTGATTGCCCTTAGTTTGTTTGAAGAGGTAAAAAAAAAATATGAACAGATTTCACATTTGAGGTCAGTTTTGATAACAATTATATTTGAATCAAATAATAAATGTAATTGTTCAGGGGATTAAACTAACTCTGTTATAGCAAAGTTAATGCCCGCTCTGTATGCTGTGTGGTATAACTTGTTGTCCTCTCTCCAGAATGTTTTGCACAGTATGTGCACAGTGAATATTCAGGAAGATGATTAAATTACTTTTAGACAATTGCATCCCCCCAGTGCTACTCAGTACAGGTTTATCCATTTATATAGCTGAATATATTTACTGAATTAACTCACCCCTTGAATTAACTTCTCCTTGCTCAAGGGAACCATGAACCTGAAGCCTTGTGGTCCTTAATCACTACGCCCTCTACTGGCTAGGTATCACCACACCATTCTCTCCAGTCTACAAAGGGAAGGCCTAAAACTAGGCTAGGGTAAATAAGCTCTATCTTTTAAAGCATCACCGTACACCATTTATGAAGCTGTTGACCTGATTGGTAACCTTTGATGTCATGCATTATATATGTCAACACTCTCCAAAAATAGTGGATTCTGTAATGGAACGAGTTTCTGTGACCCAGAACATACCGATTTGCACCTCAATATTTAATGGACCAATAAAAATGTCAATTAAATAAAGTGGCATTTTAGTTACGAAAATGTATGTAAAAAATATACGGTAATGTTTTTTAATAGCAATTTATGTCTAGTTTAATGGAAAATGTTGGAAAAAGCTTTGCAAATTGTACAGTGTACAAACTTTTGTGTTGTTTCTGTATAAAGGGTGACTCAGGGATGGTGTGGTAGCTACCAGTGTCAGGTTCTCAGAACAGCACATCTCACCTGTCAGGGGCGATACTGGGAAAATGTTAGATTCCTCTGAAGAGACCCGCAGAACTGGCTCTTTTTTACAGAGCCTGGGTAGACTTTTTCGGCATCCCCTAGAGCTGGAACGACTGGAGACTGGTACCATGCTTTACTATACTGCATACTACTTTATTATAAACAATGAAACCATTTACACAGTAGGTGAATTGTGAACTCTCAAGTTTAAAGAAACACCTCCATATATATATTTATATATACATTGTATATTGTACAATAGAAAACTGAATGGATCATAGAAAAAAGTATGAAAGGATTGTGTGTGTGTGTGTGTGTGTGTGTGTCACCAGGAAACCTTAGACTGGCAGAATCGGTTTCTCAGTTTCTCTTGTTGAACAGTCAGACACAGCTGTCAGAGACACCGTATAATGGGAGATTATCATTGCACATGTTTGCAGAGCTTCCTTTTCTCTACGCTGTGTTTGTGTGTGCAAGTGTGTGTGTTAGAGTCCCTGGGTGGGAGGGCTCTCCCATGCTGGCCTGAAAGGAACATTACTGTGACTTATTGCCAAGGCTTGTCTTGTCTGGAATGGCCTGGGCAGGGAGGAATGAGATCTCATCATTTCGGGCCACTATTGTGTGCCCCGAGCCCCTATCTGGCTGAACAAAAAGCCAAAAGAAACCTTGTCTGAGTGTTTTTTCCACACATTTTAACTCTGGATGGGAGATTTATTACTGAACAGAAATATGAAAACACCCTATTGACATATTGGTGTGTTTCTGTTGGTGCTCCTGTTTTTACATCATTGAATTTTTTTATCCTTATCCCCAGCAAACAAACTCATTTAAAATAATTATTAGTTAATTGTCTTTATAACTGTGCTCTTTTCTATAATTACACATTAAAATACACGTTTTGAATACATGATAAAATTTCAGTCTCTTTCACCTGGACACTGTCCCAGTAAACACAGGGCACAAAGCAAGAGAAATCCTCGCAGGACACATCATCATCATCAAAGAGAAATTTAGAGGGACACAGTGCATCTGGAATAGCAGCAAATCAGAGAATCAAGAGGAACCCCATGCAAACGAGGAGAGAACATACTGACTCCACAGGTAGAGAGACAACCCGAGTCTCAATGCCGTCCCAAAAGGGTTCACAAGTTATATTTCTTTTATGAGAAATGGTAGAAGACTGGTATCCTGTCCACTGCTGTCTGGAATAGGGTGCAGGCACCCTTCACAACCATGTCCAGGATGGATGGATAGATGGATGGATGGATGGATGGATGAATGAATGGATGGGTGGATGGATGGATGGATGGAGTACACCCCTTGATGGATCATAGACAGTAATTAAGGTCAAATTCTTCACTAGGCTTCTTTATTCAGGATCACATATCAGTGAAAACAGAGTCTGATTGCACTCTTACTGCAGAAAGAGGCACCATGTGTATGGTCTTTGTGAAACATAATTTTGCTATGGAGGCATTCCATTTTCGGAGACATGGTAGACAGAGAAGACCAGCAAATGAGTGTGGATGTCAGTTAGCATGTCTCTGCACCCTCAAGGTAAGTGGCCCCTGCATGCCTGCATACAGGCCATCGGCAGTTAACTTTAGCAGAACCGGCTGCCAACATTACAGCATTTCCAATGAGCCCCTAGTGGGGGGGGGGGGGGGCATTTCTGAGGGGCTAAGGCACCCAGTAATTTGAAATCGATTCAGTGAAGGTCACGGTGGTAACGGCAGGGAAGGGAGTTTTTTTGTGTGGTTTGAGTCTGTCAGCAGTAGGTACTGCTTTTTTTCCAGACAGCAGTGGTATATTCCAGGAATAGAACTATGTGTGTTACCAGAAGGTTGTAAGTTTAAATCCCACTTAACGCATCGTGACTATGGTGCTTCTTTTAGAAAATCAAGTATTACTGAAAGTTAATGACAAGTGGAAGTGAAACAACTGCTGAACAGCCTTCATAGACACAACCAGAGCCACCTCTGAAACCACAGGAAAGAGCGGGCAGACTATCTGTCGGCATGACGACATGGCCCACGACGAGCCCTTCATGGTCAGATCAATGCAGGAGACTGCCCGTCTTTCTGGGGGAGGCTTTGCAGCTGCTAGAAGCTGTCAGTGTGTCCCTGGTGACCACCCTTCTGATAAAAGCACTATCCAGGCATCAGCGTTGCTGAAGATTAATTGTGGCCTGAGTGGTTCTCTCTGAGGCCTCACACCTCCAAGATGGCAGCTTTGTGCTTCCGATGGCCAGAGATGGCAAAGAAAGGAGACACGCTAGCTTGGCTTTTCTGCCGTTCATTATGGCTGCTTTGCCAGTTAAATTACCCTCCATGCTAACTGATTTGCGTGCTACAATTTTTACGAAAACATGCAGACTTCTAGATATGGTTTGGTACAGTAATGGGAACATTGAATAATGTGGCAAAATAACAACTGTTTAAGAAATTAGACCCCCCCCCTTAATAAAACCAGGTGGATTTTGAGAATTATCCCCCATCTTGTTCTCAAAAGAATGAGAACAATACCCTGTAAGACTGTCTGACTTGGCTCTGTCACCCTGAAAGGCCCACGGGTGTGTCCCATATCACTGTTCAAGTGACCGTCCTTTCTTTTTCTGTCTAGCTTTATGTCCAGACTTGATTTAGAGCTAGTCTATAATTGTACAGTCAAAATAATAACAAACAATAATAGGCGAGTGGAACAAATACTCACAGGAACATTTTTCTCGTGGGAAGCACAGCTCGATTTAAGTTTTTAAAAATCCTGTCCTGTCTAACATAAATAAAGACGGAAAGAAAGAGAGGACAAAGTGCTGGGATGGGAAGAAAAGCGAGTAGCATCGGGGCCTGGCCAGAAAGAGTAGCGTGTGACACTTAGAAGCTTACTTTGACGTGTCCTTTGATACTGATGTTACTGATGAAACTGGGAGGAGCGCGCGGCTGAAAGTCACTTCTCTGGCAGCAGCAGTATTGTCAGACATGTTGAGAATAACAGGGTTTAAGCAACTAAGCTGTGGAACTTTTTCCCCAAGTGGTTGTACAGCCAGGACAAGCAACCACATGGGTGTCAGCCTGATTCCTCGGCAAAATCCCTCTCTGCGCCTCGCTCTGGACAAGTGGGGGACTCTCGACAAAGCCGGTCGGCAGGGAGCTTTAAAGACACAGAAAATGGGTGAAAATTGTATATCGCTTTGGGTAAAACACTTAATATATTACCACAGGAGAACCTAATAGAGGCGATATTTTAATCTGCTCTTGGGTGATCCGTCACCTTGGCATCCTATAAAGCACTTTAACAACTTGTCAACTGGCAGGCTCAATTTCAGGTCTCCAGAATTGTATGTAGTCACTGCGGGCTCTGATAAAATCATGCTGTATGGGGACATTTTAGACACGTTAACTAGAGAGAAGAAAGAGATCTGTGTGTTGGGACTGTGAGTGCTGCAGCGTGGAGCACAGAATGCCTCCAGGATTCAAATGGCCGGTGTCCGAAGCAGCCGGAACCCGAGAGACTAAAGCATCAATGCCCGGCACCGGGGGCCTCAGACACAGGCGGCCCCGGAGTTAGTGTGACTGACCTCCAGAGCCACAGGGTGCTCTGCTTTTCCTGGCAGTCGGGTGTGTAATTATAATCCGGATTCCCATTATTATGTGGGAACCTCGCTCGATGCTCAAGGTGCGAATCAGTCGCTAATTGAGAGGGGATTCGGGAATGTGCGGAGGCTGTCTCTGAAGCGGAGCCGAGGACGCTGGCAGGTCGTGGTAGGTAGGGGATGATGGAGGCGCCAAAGCAGCTTGTGCGGAGTGCTCCTCTCACTTGGATGTACACAGGCCTCATATCCCTCGGGCGGCATGCTCCTGCTGCGGGAGAGCGGTTTGCAGCCAGCGACGTCATTCCTGCCCTCCCAAAGGGTGGTGTGAGGGATCGATGAGGTTGACTTATGATGTTATTGTGGCATTTACCTGTCATGCCACTGGTGTGAGGCAACCACCACGCCACTGTGCCGCCCCTTCTTTGTTTATTAAACTATTTATTTCAGTGCGCAAAGCCAGTGCCAACCAGCAGCACCTCCATCCCAATGTGTATGGGTGTCTGCGTGGTGTACAGCTGTAGAGGAGCAGGGCCACCAGTGTCAATGGTGGCGGCCATTATGGCAGGCTCATGCCCCCCCCTACCCAGGCAGGAGAATGCTTGGGCTTAAAGGTCGACGCTGGCTGTCTGTCAGGCACATTGGACTCCATTACTTGAGCCTACAAGAGGACCACGGGAATGAAGGGGGCCAGATTCCCAAATCACCTTATAATCTCAGTACCTCTTATTACAGCTTACCCTACCATCACATTTACTGTATACGGTCTTCTTTGATTACATGATTTAAATGAGACCTCACCAAACACTGTTACACCTCTGGGATGTGGGTTCGAATCTCTGCTGTGGCTTTGTGTGTGTGGAGTTTGCATGTTCTTCCATGTTGTCATGGGGTTTCCTCCACGTACTCCTGTTTCCCCCCATACTACAAAAACATGCTGGGGTTAAGTGGAGTTACCAAATTGCCGGTAGGTGTGCCTGTGTGAGTGACTGGTGTGTGAGTGTGCCCTGAGATGGGCTGGCCCCCCGTCCTGGGTTGTCCCCTGTCTTGCGCCCATAGCCTCTGGGATGGGACCCTAAATCAGATAAGTGGTAGCAGAAAATGGATGGACGGACAAACAAACAAATTAATAATTTAAAAATGTTCAGTCCAGTGTGGCTTCGAGGACCCTCGGTCACGTCTGTAGTCTTATCTTGTTCATTTCTTCCTCACACTCATCACGCTCCAAAGCCATGAGACTGCTGGATTCTCTCATCGGTCATCTTCATCCTCATCTTCGTTTGGTTGTCACAATCAGTGCGGGACAGAAACTGGACGTTTTATCGATACCCATCCAGCAGAGACGGCCACACATCACACGGCATGGACAGGTGGACAAAGAGAAGAATAGGAACATGGTGGCTGCGTTTTCCTGCCTGTGGTCAGTCAGTGCATAATGAGCACAGGCTTACATCTCACTGAATGGCAGTGTCGTATGTCCGGTATTAAGCATATTGAAAACTGATTGATGGGTGGTTAGAGGAAGGTACAATTAATAGTGGCCTGTGGCTGCTATTCGTCAGGTCATCAGAGAGAAATTCGTCAGTTGAGAATGTCAGATAGAGCATGAGGACTTTTTTCACTGGACTGAGGGAGAGGATTAGTTTATCTCCTTGTCACTCAACCGAGAGGGTGGGGCTTCCCTGAAGGCTCAACTTCTTATTTGGTGCCCACTCTTGCAGAAAGCATAGCAGGTGTTTGGGTTGGGCATGAATATTCATTCGGAGCTGCTGACCGAATCTGAGAAGGACGTGTTAGGGGAAAGTCGTGCAGCTTGAGCGCTGCTCACTAACCTGGTGTAAGGTTGCTCTCAGAGGCTGCCTTGGCTTCACCTGGGAGTTGGAGGAGACTGATTGGCTGGGACACCTGCCTTGACAGGTTTTTCTGCCTCTTGAGCAGGACGGGAGGGAAAGTGTAAATGACTTTGCCCCGCCATCTGTTTCCCCCCAACCCTCTGGGACCCTGCAGAGCCACAGTCATCCCCCACCCTCCAACTTGTCGATGCTGTGGCATAGAGGCATGCGGGAGCTTGTGGGATGGAGTAGGCTGGAGCTGGGGGAGCAGCGCTATCCCAAAGGCTCAGCTGACCACACATCCCCACGAGGCAAAGGTCACATCCCAGCAGGCACCAGTCCAACCTGGTGGAGGACACCGCTCAGTACTCTGTGACATTGGCCCATATCTGCAGATTACAGTAAACGCACTGACATCCCATCCGTGCTGTTGAGCTTTTTGGAGTCTGTTCACAGATACATAGCCAGGATATGTTTTTAGGTGGATGATAGATGCCGGTTGGTATCATCTGCTATGTGCGGAGGGATAATAGTGTTGTTGTTGCAACCAATTACTCTCTTTTATTTATAAGGTCTTTTCTAGAATCCATCTTAATGGGAAATCTCGGAACATGTATTCCTCTTTTTATCAACGTTTGCTCCATACCACTTCTCTTCTGTGAAAGACCTACATTACTGCTTGTTTTCAGTAACCGAAAGAAATCTGAAGCAGATTTTCACTTTTGTGCAAAAAGAAGGAAAGCAAAAAATGCTAATTTAGTGTTCATTTATCAGCAAACCTGTACTGGGAAACGTTTAATCACTCAGGTTAGGAGGTCGCTTAGGGTTGACTTAGGTCTCTTTTGTTACTCTTTATGTTACTCTCTATGTTTAGCTGGGTTAAATTATGATCTTTTCAGAAAAAATACTATGCTGCTAAGCTGGTGCTTTTATCCAAAGCAGCTTCACAGTTTTTTAGGTTAAGTACCTTTTGTGACAGGTTCAGTTGCAGGGTCTCTCCTGGGACTCTCCTGGGACTCCAGGAACCAGCAACCATCGGGTTACAGCTACTATGGCCAGACAGTGTTCTGTAGTAGTAGTCGCAGAACATTAGCTTACGTTTTTCAAGTATAAAATGTGTTTTCAAATTTCTTCTAAAATAAAATATATTTATATTTGTTTATTTTGATTGCCCGTACACATGCATTTGCAAAAAAAAATTATTATGTTTATTATATTTATCGTAGATTAGATGTAATCTAAGCTATCTTATTTCCACGCCTTGACTGTGCATCGACTGTGCATGGAAACGCTGAATGTAAGAAAAGTACAATCCGTAAGGACTGAAGGTGGGCGGAGTCAGTCCTCATGAAAAGGAAAATGACATTAGGAAGCCTGAGGACCTGGACAGACGGCAGGGCTTTCTGGAGAAATGCCATCCATATGGGCTTAGTAATCAATATGAAGGTTTTATACATTTCATGGTACATAATAATAATGATAATAATAATAATAACGTTCAAATTAGATTTCAAAGAGAGAAATCATTCATGCATTATATGTTATTTCTAGTAAGCTTGTATTATGCATGCTACTTACGGCAGCTAGGGCTCTAACCTCCACATCATGTTTGTACGACAGATACTCAAATATGAATAGCAGTATCTCCAGCTGTCAGTTGTTTTAGTGTCCCGGATGGACCTTCTGTCAGACTGACACTCTTTGTATATCCTCTTGCTTGTACGTATTCCATGCGGGGAGCCGGGAAGCAGGGAATGCCTGGTGGATCTGGGGCACATCCATTCTGGTGACATGCACATTACCTGCTCTCTGAACTTTGATGCAGCTTCCCTACAGGGCTGTAATGAAACCTGAAAATGTGTACTTAACGCCAAAAGTGACAGATAAGTCACCTTGAGTACCAAAAAAATAATACGGCAGTATTTCTCTGTTTAGGTCTGGCATGGAGCCTCTTTCGACCTCCTGAATTAGTCATGGCCTTACGTTGGATGCTAATTAACAGAGGTGTTTCTAGGGCTGGGTCTCTGTTGTCTTACGCTGATTTTGATGGAGCCAAAGATTTTTCCTATTTTAAGTTTCGGAATAAAAGGTGAACATTCGATTAGCCTTTTGTGGTCGAGATGGCAGGCTGGAATGGATCAAACTGCAGGTGCGAAATTTTTTTACAATTATATATAATTACATATTATATGTAACTATATATAATTGTAATATATAGTTATATATAACTATATATTATAGTTATGTAATATATAGTTATATATAGTTATATTGCACATCAGTAACATTACAGTTGAAGCGATATGTTTTCCGGAGTCCAGGAACTGATGCCTGGCAGAACTGAAATGCAGTTCCCTTGAACATCTATGTGTGTTAAAGATACAAGCCTGTTTTCCAGAGGTTGACCTTTCTGATCTGCCCTGACGTTTGGAACAACTTCTATCCTGAAATCAGCACACAATGGAAATATTAGCCACTGATTGTTTCTAAAGGTCTTCTGAACAGGAGGCCAGGATACCTCTGCACTGGAGGAAGACCCAGCCCCCTATTCAACCACAGGAAATGATTTAATTATAGGCTGTAGTTACAAACACTTTACGCTGCACGATGAAGTCACGCCAGAGCTAACTGTACAAGCGTATGGAGCATGGCTGTGTGGGATGCTAGCCGCAGAGCGCCGTTTGCGTCGGCCTATTCCTCGTTGTTTCCTGTGCTTAACGAAGGCTAATTACATGGGCTAGTGGGCACGTGCTCCTGCAGCTTCTCCTCCTTCCCGTGTTCTGCCGTCGTCTGGCACAGATGGAGGAGAGGCGTCTGAGTGACCAGCAGACTCCTAGCGCCACTAAAAATGCTCGCAGTGCCTCACATGTGATGAAACTTTTATCTAAGGTGACCTACTTGTTTGCATAGCCGGATGCGATCACCGGAGAGATTTGAGGTTAAGTACCTGCTCAAGGTCACATACAGCAGGACCTCTCCTGAGGCTTATTCCAGTAGCCTTAGCCATAGCTTTAACCAGTACGCCACCTGCTGTTTAGCTTTTTATAAATCACTTCTGAACAGAGGGGAGTCAAGCAACTTTTACAGATGGCAGTTTATCAACACTGTCGGTGGGGGGGGGGGGGGGGGGTGC
>JAODKK010000002.1:14784455-14796885 GCA_026774405.1 Petrocephalus microphthalmus | reverse complement strand
GCTATCCTATCAATATGGGCCAACATTTCTAAAGAATGCTTTCAGCACCTTGTTGAATCAATGCCACGTAGAATTAAAGCAGTTCTGAAGGCAAAAGGGGGTCAAACACCGTGTTAGTATGGTGTTCCTAATAATCCTTTAGGTGAATGTATAATACACTGTAAATACATTTATAATGCAGTGCAAAGCATCTGTAATGCTTATACCAGCTATTATAATGCATTATGAAGGTATCTATAGTGCATTACAGATGAAAGCTTCATTGGAGCTTGTAAAGTATTATAATCAACACTATACTACCTTATGAGTGTCCTCCACCAAGGTTTACGTTTCCTGGTGTTCTTTCTGTTTTAGGGTTTTTATATTATTTGATAAAATTTTATGTTTTTTAAAGGGGTCTTTTTTTATCCCCACTATCATGCACTGCTAGTTTACTGGCCTCCAGCAGCTGTATTGTGTTTTAGAATCAGAATCATAATACTTTATTAATGCCAGGGGGAAAATTGGTTTAAATTGTGTTTAACTGTGTTATTTGAATTAAGGGCTGACAGCTGCAGCAATGGCGGAGGCCATGAAACTTCAGAAGATGAAGCTGATGGCCATGAGCAGTCTGCATGGGGTGGGCAGCCAGAATGGAACAGAGTCCGAGAACGAGGAACTCAACTCCAGTGCAGGTAGGAGGCCACTAGTATGCTTCCGTCTGTCAGTCCAGGTCCAGCTCAGCTGGTCCCATGCACTCAATTCCTTCACTTTTATTGGCTCATAGAGATGAGCAGGCCCTGCTCCTGGGCTGCACCCTTTGGAGAGTTTAGGAAACTCTGGGGTCTCTTTAGAAACTAAATGAGAAGCAGCAGCTCATTTAAAAGTGAGACATGTCTGAGCACTAAATTATCAGTGACAAATCCACGGTAATTAGTTTTGGCTGTGTTTCCCTTGCCTATAGATGCATTTTTGTGGCTAATAGCTTCCCTAATGGCCCAGCCTGGCTGCCAAGCAGCTAATGGTGTGCTTCAGGACAAAGGGGGCGGGGCAGACAACATATTTATTGATAGACTGAACTTGCTATTTCTGGAAACATTTATGGTCATAATGAGAGAATAATAGATCACACATAATGTAACTGGTGGTTATGATGGTATGTCTGCCCATAGCTTGGTTCTGTCTAATTGGTGTATCATATGTCTATATAATGCACTGCACTCTTGGGCTTGTGGATCTTACTGAAGCAACGCAACATAGGAGGACAGGAAGGAAATGGTGTTAAAGAGGAAATGAACAGGGCATAACGGGCTGGGATACTAATCCGCTGTTTCTGATAATGCAGCTGCTGAGCATGTATGAAGGTGATGGTGATGATGGTGATGATGGTGATGGTGATGGTGATGATGATGGTGATAAGGCAGAGCAGAGTGAGAGTCTTATTGTACTCTTGTGTAAGCCAAGAGGTGGGTTGGACTTGCCTTTAGTAATGAGCTTAAACTTTAGTTGTAGCAAAGCAGAGCTGGCATCCACTGGACCTTCACGTTTAACTCTGTCTAAAGGGAGCCAGCTGGGTAGGAGACAGAGAACGGAGGCAGAAAGAAAAAGCAGAAAGACTTCCAGCCTCTACCAAAGTCTCTGTCCATCCCGTCACACTCTTTTAACTTCCAACTGTACTGTAATCTTTGGCCAGTATATTTTTCGAGTTTTCCTTAAATTAATTAATCTTTGTTTGATTTTACTTTCTCTTCAGTGCTCATGGACTTTCCACACCTTCAGATCTTTCTTGTTATTTAAATAGTTTCACACCGTCATGCATTTTGGCCATTAACCTGAATTGATATTAACATTCCAGGAACATTCCCAAATCGGCGTAGCTGAGCTGAATTTCATGTGTTATCTAGCGGAGGGAGAGTGTGCAGGTCAAGCACTGCCATGAGGAGGCACTTATGGAGGAGGGAGATTTTTCTTTCTATAAACAAGATGGAAGATATGATGTTACGCTTAACTGGAGTGTAGCTCTGGGCTGAGCAGGAGTGCCTTTGAGGAGGTCCTACACGCCGGCCTTCTGCATGTTCTCTCCCACCCTCCTAGTCCCCGCCTGCTTCCCTCTGACATGCCACTCAGCAGTCAGGCCAGGCACCTCTCTCTTTCCAATCAAGACCATGTGTGTTAGCTTTTCCCTATGATAGGACCATCAGACATCAGAATCTGTTCAGTAAAATCCTTTTTTTTGTTCCTTCACAAACTTTGGCCAGGTGCAAACCTGTGGCTCACCAGAACAGGCCTTTATTTTTGGTTGTTTTCACTTTAGAAGTATTTGATGATTTTTACTGTTCACTATTAAGTAAGGCTGCTTAGTTAACTTAAGTGACAGTTACGGTACTGCTTCCTTTTTAATATGGAGCTTTTGCTTTTGATTTGTAGAGACGTTTGTGAAAAAGTGGTTTTGAAAGGTGGTTCCTGCACTTTCTGTACTTCGTGACACTAACATTAAACACTGCAAAAAGTTTACTCGAAATATATCTAAATATAAGAAATAAAACACTTATTTTGAAATTCTAATGACTAGAAACAAGTGAAATTATCTGCCAGTGCAGAAAAATATTTGCACTTAGTAAGATTTCTTGAAATAGGAAAAACATATCTTTACTATCTTTAAACACTGTACTAAGTAAAATAAAATAGCTTGTCAATTCTTCGATGACTGTTTACTTATTTCTTAATTTGAGTGATAAAATCTTAAAACCAGAGCTACTCAACAAGACGGTTGTTCTCAATTCAAGAGTTGTCATTATTAGTTGTTCTGTCGTAAAATGAGACAAAGAAATTAAAATCAAGTGCTCAGAATTAAAATTGTCAACAACTATTTATTCAATTAAATTGCTTTCTTAAAAGTGCAATATATTTTGTTGATACTCAAAATGGTAGCATTCACTTAAAACATCACCAAGGCATAGCAACATTAAGCATCAGTAATAGTGGCTAGAATGCCATTTGGTGTTGCTGTATTGGAACACTGGACTTTACTGTTTGTAAATAATTACACGTAAATGTGTTGATGTTGGAATAAATAATGTGACTCCTTATATCCTTAGTGTAATAGCATTTGTTACTGTGCAGTACTGTGCAGTACTGTGTTCTTGTCGCTTAAACTGTCTTAAAAGACACGTGTTGCCTCAAATTGTGTCTCTTACTGTAATTTAGCTTGATGTACAAACTAGAAAGTAACTAAGATTTACGATCTAAGTAAGAAGAAAAGGACAAATATTCTGAAAACAATAATAATCTTACAAAATCTGCTCTTATATAGTATTGTTACGAACCCCAGTCTAGGGTTGGGGCGTAACAGAATTGAAGGGAAAGGGGATAAGGGAAACACAGGGTGTGGGGCACAAGGGAACACATGTGGACAAAGGGGTATATTTTTATATATTTTTTATATTTTTTATTTTCACGCGACAGACACAGAACAAACAAACCTGGTGCAAAAGGACTCCGGAGTGATTATAGCCAAAATAACAAACAAAAAGCCCAACTACCGAACGCAACCAAATCTAACCTAAGAGAGAACGAGAAATCAAAGAACAAAAACAACAAGCACTACACCTCACTCCCTAACCAAACAGAATACACAAAACTGGCAAACCAAACTGGCAATCACTCCCTACGCACCTAACACATACACAGAACATACACAGGGCAAAGTGTCAGAACCGAGGGGCGCGCGAAGACGTAAACCATAAACCAAAACCGTCATACACTGACAATCAAACCGATAAGTAAACCAACACAATCCAAAATAATGACCAGAGCTCCCGAAGGTTCTTTCTGTCCGGCTTTTCACTTCCGCTGGACGGAAATGACGATGGGTCTCGCGGGGAGTCGTGGGCGGGGTCCGGATGGGTAAGCGGAGCAAGGGACGAGCTGAGTGGACTTGGCCGGGGAGGAGCCGAAGACAGCGGCGTGTAACACCCCCACACAAGTGTGAACCTCATAGGTTTCACAATCACAGGCAAACATTATACAAGCACATCCCCACAACAAATCCACAAAAATTTACGTACGTGAGAGTGCATCAGCCAGAGGTTACTGTCGCCTTTCTTGTGGACGATCTGCAAATGAAAGGCCTGTATGATAAGGGACCAGCGCATGAGGCATTGGTTAGTATTACACATTTTATTTAAGAACACGAGGGGATTGTGATCGGTGAAAACGACAGTCGGCTGGGTACTCCTACGTACTGTCCTGTGTAAACCTCGAAATGCTGCAACACGAGTAACAGAGCAAGGGCTTCCTTTTCTATTGTACTATAAACCAACTGGTGTTTCATAACATTTTTTGACCAATAACAGGGTGGTCTAAGCCTGCATCATCCTCCTGAAGAAGGACAGCGCCGGCTCCAATACCACTGGCGTCTACTTCTAATTTGAATGGCTTCCCAAAATCGGTGGGTAGCTAAAACAGGGGAACTAGTGAGCAGAGACTTAACAGAGTCAAAGGCAGATTGAAAATCAGCAGGCCAGACAACCTCGGCATTCTTGCGGAGCAAATTTGTAAGGGGTAGTACAACGTCAGAAAAGTTTCGGCAGAAGCAGCAGTAGTAGCCCGCCATCCCTAGAAAGCGTCGGAGGTCTCGCTTGGTTTTTGGAATGGGGAGAGACGTGATAGCTTGGATCTTAGCGTCTACAGGCTTAACTGTTCCGTGTCCCACTAATTTACCAAGGTAAGTAACAGTGCCCTGTCCGAACTCGCATTTCTCAATGTTAAGTACTAACGAAGCCCCCTCAACCTAGTAAAAATATGTTCTAACGAAGTCACATGTTGTTGCCATGAGTCGGAATAGACAACCACATCGTCTAAGTAGGCTTCACAGTTTCTAACATCTCCTAATACTCTATTCATGAGCCGCTGAAATGTGGCTGGGGCATTACGTAAACCGAAGGACATAACCGGAAGGTGTCTGGGGTAGCGAAAGCAGAGATCTCAGAAGCACGTGGGGATAACGGTCCCTGCCAATATCCTTTCCGGAGGTCGAGCTTGCTTACGAACCGAGCAGAACCAATGTGGTCCACACAATCTTCCATTCTAGGAAGCGGAAATGTGTCGGGTTTGGTTACCGCGTTTACTTTCCTGTAGTCGGTGCAGAAACAAAACGTACCATCGGGTTTTGGGACAAGCAAACAGGGTGAACTCCAGGGACTGGAACTGGGAACGGCGAGACCCATTGCCAGCAGGTAATCAGTAATCATAATTCTAAAAACAAGATCAATAAGACTTTTAGGCTAGATATAAAATTGCAAGTCTTCGTTAGATCAGGAGTTTTTGCAGTGAACGGACAAAAATCTTTGGATATTTAACGGTTGGTGAAACTTATTAATAAGAGGAAAAACAGTGAAGTGCAAGACTTGTGTCAGACCACAGAGGAAGACTAGCTAATTGTCTGAGCAAGAACTACTAATGAGTAGAACAACTAATGACAGTCTTGTCCCCAGTAATATCAGAACAGAATAGATAGACTTTCGAAGTGGCAGGTTCATTGCCGAATCCCCATGTATTAGTCAGGGACTCTCAGGAAGCCATGAAGGCCGAGGACACGGAGCGGGCAGAGGCGGGTGCGAGCAACACCTACTAGCTGCAAAATGGACAGGCTCTCCCCTACTGCACACCCTTCTGTCCGTGTCTCTGAGGGCGGCAGGTAGTGTGGTGGTTTAAGGACACAGCCATGTAACCCGAAGGTTGACAGCTAAAACGCTGCTGTTTTACCTCTATCTACTTTACTTAAATTGTTCCAGTGAAATATCTAGCTGTTCAAACAGAACTGTAAGCTTCTTTAGGTAAAGGTGTTAAAAATGTTTTGTATGCTATCGCCAACCTGGGGGGTGTGAGGTCCCCTTGGAATGTTTTGCCGATATAAATTTCCCAATGGCTAGCTAGCGCCTGCTTACACACACCTAAGATTGAGTGCATCTTTGCTCCTTTATTTCTCTGTAACATTTAAGTAGTCCCTGTGTTGGAGTTGATTGATGTCATCTTGTCCACATCGGTGTGGCCCTGTTTATTCATACTCTGGATACAAATACCTCAGTCTTAGACTGGTAGTGGGAAGTGAGATATACACGAGAGTCACGTAAGTCACATAAGGTCTGCGGCTCTGTATTTCGCCTTGGTAGGATACCTATCTGTGAATATGTTAACACTGTCTACTTACCACATTCAAAGACGTCCTGGTTTTGTTCAGACCGGTTCCTTGCCATGGGAACCCTTGGACCAGGCTTTCCAGTCTAGCCTACAGCAGGGAGTCGGGGTGTTTGCTGTAAAGCGTTATGTGCCGTGTGAGATTCTGATTTGGCTAAGCATGCTGGGGAGAGGGAACTTATGAAGGTCCCTTTAAGGTTGTATCACGTTACCTCAGTGTGAGGCACCACATGGGTGTTAAAATCTGTTTTGACAATGCTTTGCCTTTTCTTACTCTTCTGAATGTCGGGCAGGTGGTAGCGACTCCGTGGGGGTAAGCCCTTGGTGAGAATCACACCTTGGTCTCTCACACTTAGGGCAGCCATTTTTAAAATGTATTTATTGGTTGCTGCCCACTGCATCGGTAATATGCCAAGGTCAGCGAGTGAAGCTGAAGGCTGTCTGGGCTGCACGGTCACCTGCACGCTCACGCTGGTCTCCAGTCTGACACCTGTCGTACAAAAGGTGCCGTCATCAGCGTCCATTCCGAACTGACTCCCCACCTGCGGGGCTGCCAAGCTTAAGCTCGTTTGCACTTTTGACACCAATATATCATCTCCGCTGCCCTCCGGTCCGCACAGAGCCGTGCAAGATGTCGTTAAGTGTCCCAGCCAGCTCAAGGTCACTCAGTGGTCTTGATGGCAGGAAGATCTCAGGCTATTTGTTTAAATGACCAGTTTCTTTGTTCTTTGGCCATCACAGTATTTACATCCTCCACAGCGGGAAACCCTCCGCAGATGTTAAAAAGTGCACTGCGGGCACAGTAGTGATAGGCGCACGAGGACACTCTCAAGGTTAATCTCGTATCCGTCACAACAGCAGTGGCTCAGCAGAAAGGCGCGGAAGTGTCTACTGCCTGGATAACAGAGGAGCCATTGTAACTCCGTGTCTGACAAAACTGCAGTTCTAGGAAAGACAGTTAATCAGTGTTGGGCCTCCTGACGCAGCCTTCCAGCGAGTAATATAGTTACTGGGAAAACGGCAGCCGTCCCCAGGAAGCAGCCGCTGGCCCGCTGGCCTCGCTCTCCTCACTCTCCTCACTCGTCCCCTGATAGTTGCGTCACACATCATCACTCCTGCACAGATATATCATTAGTGCTTGCTCAGGTTGTTCAACCACACTAGTGTCACTTTTATGGCCATTTAATCTAGGTAGACACGGCTCTCATCTTCACGGTTTAAACTGCTTTCTGAGGGCCCCAGAGGGTCATTTTCCGTTTCCTTTAGTGGGTCTCTTTGTGCCTGAATACTTTTAGCAGAACTTGCATGAGCACTGACCAGTGGGTCGTTTGTCTGATATCTGATTCCTTGTACATCTCTTTGGCAATTTTGTCTTGAATGAAATATTATTTTTCCGCTTATTTCATCCCAAGACATATTCTATTATTTATTTTTAGCCGTTACACAGAATCGGTGCCAATTCTGTCCCCAGGACATTATATGTATAAATATGCATGAAAAGTAGCTTTATAATGCATGCTTTTATCAAGCAAGGTGTCCTCCACAATGTCCTCATTGCAAAATTACCGTACATAATATAAAATGTCAATGAAAGCTACCTAAAAACTGAAAAAATAAAGTATGTGACCTGTCACTGTTCACTTAATGCTGCACTTCACCATGAAATATAATGATTAAAAATTTGTATTTTTCCCAGTTATGCTTTAAATATATGTTCCTTATAGTATCAATAATATGTTAGTTAAAATACACATTTTAGCCATGTGCCCAGGCTTTTTAGGCAGTCCTGCTACATTAATACATTTCTGCTCCTAAAAAATGTGGCACGTTCCACAGGTGGCATGTTCAGCTGGAACTTGCCTCAGACCGTAGGAGAACCAAAAGTAAGCTCTCTCACCTCCTGTCCTGTATTTCTGATAACGTAAGTATGTCTGAGACGGTAGAACTTAACGCTCAGTCCTGTTACCCAAATCATTTCTTAGACTTTAGATAATTATTTTATTTAAAATACATTTTTGGCAATTTACTTGAATGTACTCAATGTTGTTATACTTTTAGGTTTGCTGACATGTGGCTGTGGTTGATGAGTTTGCTAATTTTAAGATAAAACTTCATATAAAGGTAATTTCTTTAAAATGCACTCTTTAGAGGGGAACATGAAAGAAATAATTATTTACCAATGACATTGAAAGTTGCTTGAGGTTTTGGTAACAAAATTGAGGAAAAATGGAACCATGGAACCTTGAAACCTTGCCTGAGATTGACCAGTGCACATTTCGAATAGTTAAATATGTGTGTTGTTAGATTTGGTGTTGAAAAAGATTTATGACATGCAAATAGCAACAATTTAGTGGAAACACCCCATTATCATAGAATGACAGAATGATCCATGCTCATTGTGCTGGTATTGATTTATTGCACCCTTGATCTACATCTACTGTATATCATCTACATATCCACTCATCCACGTTCTATGCTGCGTATCCAGTGCAGGGTCTCAGTTTTCCTGGAGGATATCGCAGGAAGTACAGGGTATGAGGCACACACTGAGTGGGATGCTCACTCACTGAACTGCACACTTTGGGCAGTGGAGGGATCACGGTTAGCCCGGTTAAGGACACCATGCCTCCTCCGTAGAGCCCGGGCAGGAGAACAACGCTGGAGGTGTGAGGCCACCGCACTTTCCGCCATTTACATACTCACAATTCAAGATGTTTTAACAAGTTTTGTATTATTCCGCTTCTATCCAGACTCCGGCAGTGTGGACTTCCCAATGTGATTTGAAATATTTCAGTTCACCCTTCAGGTGACCTTTGGTTTAAATTCTTGAAAACTACCCAGCTAATTCATCATAGTGGTGGTGATGATGGTGATGGAGGTGAAGCCGGTATTTTATGCATGTTTAATAACAATGGTAACCATTTGATAAAAATATAGAGAAAATTATCTGCTGAGCCTACAAAAGTAATTTAATCGTAGCCTTCCCTGTCCCTCTGTGCTCAAACAGACTTCTAATGAATTCATGTTGTGTAGGCTGTTCTGTTAATGATTTTCCATGGGATCAAATTAGCTGTTGTTTTCTTAGGCTTGGAATGAAACAGCTCTTTGAGCCACAGATGTCAATAAATATCGAAATCTGATGGCTTCTTAATGAGACCTTCACTTTGGAGAGCTATTCAGCTCTGGGTCATGTCAGAAAATCTCCGAAGAAGGTGGAAGTGTTTGCTGTGAAAGACATCACTGATCTCACACCAAAGAGACCGAGGTTTTGTTTATATTGACTGTGTGCTACGAATAGAGCATTTGGAGCAGGAAAGCATATTTGCACATTTATATTTGGGGGTTCTCTGGCTCTCTTAACAAAAGCAGTTTTTTATCTTTACATTTACACTATTATCTAAAATACAGTTAAATGATTATTCTTTTTAACTGTGAATAACTTGCTTGAACTACCCGCAAAGGATATTTAGCTTGAATACAAGGAAGGTGTAAATTGTGGAATATCACCCCCAGCTTTCACAGTCCGCTTCAGGGCAGATGAAGAAGAGAGACCACTCCTCTTCATCCACGAAAAACAGCTACCAAGAGTTAGCACTTACTCTCAATGTAATCAATAAATTAAGAAAGACACGTTGCACAGCAGGGACTGGCCATCTGTTTATGAATCAGAAGAGAACATTTCATGAGCGGCGCTGAGTATTCTGCACCTCACAGTGGATGACAGCTAAGCTACTTGTCAGGTATATTACCAGCAGCGTAGAGTCTCCTAGGGTTTCCTCCTACTGGCTGTTTTTTCACTATGGTACGGTGGTACTTCTCTATCAGGGATCCATACGCTTCAGTGAACACCTCATTCTTCAAGAAGACAGTTTCTTTTTAATCCCTGTCGTATGCATATTAACTTAAGAGACGTTGACTGTCTTCACTGTGTCACATTTTCCAAAGGTGTGTTTTTATCCAGAGAAATTTAAGTTAGTGTCTTTATAAAGGCATTAATTATAGGGCTTACACTAGTACCCCTGTAGTTATATGGGAGAAACAAGGAAGTCACTGCTGGCAAGCTTATTCTGCACTCTTAATAACTGTCTGGTTTTACTCATGATTTCGCCATGAATGGTAACACTAGCCTCCATCACTTTTAAAGGCTTATTTCTCTTTATAAATCTTATCTACCGCGGTTACTGCTCCCATACAAGTTTGAATGCAGATAGACCTCAGCCGACAGCTGGTGGGACCATGCAGCTGGCTTGGGTAAGCTGACCCTGATTACCATAGTAGGGCTCAGCAGGTATTTTCCTAAGGATTAAGGTGTACCAGGTAAAATGGGCTTTTCCCAGGTGAAGAACTCTACACTACATCCCTGCTACATTTACTCACGGCTACTTCTAGGTCTGTCTTTCCACAATTTGTGCATGTTGTTCATAGATTTTCATCTTAATTCTTGTGTCTCCTCTTTTTAAAGTGATTCTGTCTATCAGTCCTGGTACACATGTCTCAGTACAATATTTATTTAAGAATAGGAGAAAGAAGGAATTTAGTTATAATGTTAAGAATCCTAATTTATTCTGTCTCTGGATGTCTATGTGTGTTTTTACAAGTTTGACTGACAGGAGTAAAAATGTTAGGTCGTGGTATTTACTCTGAACCTGCAGCTAATGGAAAGGTATTTTGCTTAATGATGCTGAATTCCTTTTTGTACCTAGGTGTGGGAATTGCCGACCTTCCTTATTAGGGGGTCTCCTTTTTTGGCAGAGTGAAGCTATATAAGAGCTGTCAGAAGGAGTGGAAAAGAGGCGAATTCACTATTGTCCAGCTGGTGTGCAGTGCCCAGCTAGGAATGCTCTGCTAAATATTTGGATGTAAAAGAGTGCAGGTTTGTAGTGACCCTGGAGCTGCCCCAGGGAAGCCGACGGAATATGACAGGGTTCATCTTGGTCGGGATGTCAGTCGTCTGTGGTGCTTTAGTAAATACGCATAGACATGTAACAAGAAGAGTGTCGATAAAGTTCTATATTATGTTCAATTATTTTTCCTAACAGTGGTTTTATAAGAGTTTCACCGTCTGAAGGATAATAATCCACATCTGCCGTCTTTGATCGACTCCATTGATATGTGAACACTCCAGACGGATATGAAGGGGTGCCGCTCACTCACCCTCTCGTCCTCTCATCCTGTCCTTGATGCCTTTGATATGCACCGTGTCTCTCTGATGAGGTTAAACATGAAAACAAGCGAGGCAGATTGAAGGAAACAAGAAACCAACATGGTTCTGATGGCGATTCTGTGCCTGGCAGAGAGGGAGCTGAAAAAGAACAGGGTGTGATAGTAATCATATCTCTGTCTTTAACAAATACAGCCCATAAACAGGGTAGTTAAGCAGAGGGCCCTTATAGGAATTTCAGGGTTCTATAATGCAAAGCCAGAAATCAAGTTAAATCGTGTCATTTTCCCATCTTAAATGTAACATTGCAACCAGCAAAATTCAAGATAAAAACAAATAGTTAATTAGTAGGACAAAAATGTAAATGTAAAAAAAAAGTGGATAAAACATCTGACATAATTCATGCTGATTCTTGGCTTTATATCACAAAGCTGCCATTTCAGTGAGTGTGTAGACGTTTGACATCCACGGTAGCTGCACAGGTGCTCGTGTGGGCTGGCGTGGGCCTCGCTACCTCCATACTCATGTTCTCCTACTAACAAGCTGAAATGGAGACAGCAGTTACTCTCTCTGTGGGCTGAATCCGACTGTGTGCGCCTTGGGCTGCTGGCCAGAGCACCACTTATATCTCAATATCCTGCACAACCTTCACTTACCAGCCATGTTCCCTGATACAGAACACATTCCCCTTCTGTAACTGTTAGCTCCAGTATCATCCTACAGTGGTATCCTACAGTTATCAGCATGTGGATGTTTCTGCTGACTGCCGACAGACATCAGTATCGACAGGAAGATTGGGGGTGGGTAGGCTTGGGCGATATGACGGTAATACCGCAGTATTTTTGGTATACCGTGGTATTTTCATTTGAAAACATCAGACAAACCCCCGAGGCCCCCCAGCACATTTTACAAGGAAATACCAAACTAGAGTTGCTTTTTAAAATACCATCAAAATATCATGTGCCATCATACATCTTATCCTATATCATAATACACCATCTGGACAGTATAACCTTATTATAAAGATTAGATACTGCGCAGAGCTTGCTGGGGGGTGGTGGGGGGGGGGGGGGGGGGGTGAAAAAGACACCC
>JAODKK010000002.1:14710113-14737359 GCA_026774405.1 Petrocephalus microphthalmus | reverse complement strand
CCACACTGGCGAGAATGGGACATGGAAGCATCAACATACACACCAAGGTCTTTCTCATAATCAGCTACCTTTATTTCTGTAGGACCCATAAAATATCTGCACTTTACATTTCTGCTCCCTACATGGATTACTTTACACTTTTCTATGTTAAATGTCATCTGCCAGGTATCAGCCCAGTCACTAATTAAATCAAGATCCCCCTGTATTCTTCGAGGAAGCTGCCAGCTTAGGACCTGCAAGGCGTCTGTTTCTCAAACTGCAGACTGCGATGTACTTATTGTACTTATCCTCTTCTGCAATTGTGTATCTGGACCTTCTGCTTTTTTCTGTCCATATTAGATTTGTTTTATCCTTTTCTATTGATCTCAGGTATATATGATAATGCACAGGGAGATTACACTGGCAGAACAAGCCAGGTTTTTTTTTTCCAATGAGAGTTAAAAAATTATCTAAATAATTGATTCATATAATCAAATTGTTGTAGAAATTAAATATTCCAATGCATCAAATCATTCCCTTGATAAATGGAATTGAACTGGATCACCTTGGAGCCAATAACGTATACTGGTGTCTCTAAATTGGCTATAGATTATGCTTGTGTGCATGTATGGCATCCCATGTAGGGTGCACCCTAGCCTCAGACTATGTGGGATGTGGTCTCCCCCATGAGCCTGACCGGGACAGACGGTTAGAAGACAGATGGACATGTTTAAACTGCGCCTCATTCCAACCTGAATGGTGTTAAATGCAATCAGACTTGGGCATATGAATCAGAAACACATACAAGCAATGCCTATGACAATACACATTCCTAAACCAGTTATGAAATGACTTTTTGACTCATTTCAGCTGGGTGGTGCAGTGGATAGCTTTTAAATAATTCCCTGAAAAAGTCAACAGGTTTGAGTGTGATCTGAATTTGTTGAGACGTGTGGAAGTCGCAGTCGTAGAGTGGAAAGCAACTTTGGTTATGCTGAAGTTGGACTACACCTGAATTTGTTTGTTTAGAACTATTGCATGAATAATTTGGGAGAACAAATAAAAGATAGACCTTAAAACAAGTACATGTGCAAACAGTATGTTTGTAAAAAAATAGCAAATCTTATTCTTTTCAGTTTAAATTATACACCCTTCTATGATTGACACAGTCGTCAAGACTAACAAATTTGCCTCCTGCGTTTTTCTTTTTCAGCGCTGGGATCCAGACACCTTTCCTGGCGCAGATGAGTAAGGTGTCAGAGCCCTTGTTGGGTCATACCTTGGGTGCTGGCGCCCTTGGAGACTGAAGTGTAAAGCATTAGTGAAAGACAGCCAATAGGGAGGCTGCAGCAGGTGTGACAGCAGCCTGTTGCGTCACTTCCAAAGAGGCAGATGGTATGTAGTCAGATGTGTAGCTTTCTCCTGTCGGTGTCGGCCACGGGCTTCTGAAGGTGTCTGTCCAACTAATTGCCTTTATGCATGAGGGAATGTGCGCTTATGTATGGACATTCACTGTCTCAGTGATGTATTATATTGCATTGTTTTACATTTTGGGAATTCAGGTAAAAAGACACACAATACCTGCATTTCAAACAGATTTGATAAACAAAGTTTATTTCTGTTGTGGTATTAGATACATCCTGCATCATGTTTCATAGATTCTGCTTCTTACGCAGCTTCATTCTTTATCTCGACAAACGCACCTTTTGTAGAAAGTAAAAAAGACCCTGGAAGTAGCAAGTAAAAAAAAAAAAAAAAAACTTTTAGCCTTGCATTTGGACAGCATGCGAGGGGAACTGAACCATGTCTTGGACAGATTTTCTTCTGTCCTGAAGCGGCCATAAAGCGGACTTAAGCCACACTAAACATTATTGAGATTTAACAGCTGGGATTAGTGAAGGCAGGTTGACTTTTACTGGGTCTATCTCCCGTTATGAAAGCACACATCTCTAGATACGTACACCATTTCCCCAGGTTCCTATGCATTCATAGAGAAGACTTTTGGGTGGATTGGAAGAAATGGCTACAGCATTTCCCAGTATAGCTTCCAAATGATCACTTTTTAGCACTTATTTCCTTTCTGCCTAAGTAGCTAACCAATCCACTCTCAGCCTGTCCTCTCCACCAATCCCTGGGCCTGTCACACATACAAAGACGAGGTGTTTTCTGATCACACCCTGGTAATGTCTCGTAAATCTCATTTCCTGACCCGCTTTACACATTTATTTGACAAATGAGGGCACCCTGATCTTATATATTAATTTGATCAAATTGCATCCAGCTTTATACGGTCAGTTTTTTTTTAGAATACGCATAATATCATCACAGTTAAACTAATTAAATTGCTCCAGTAAATACAGCTTGACCTGTCAAGCAAATAAAATGTTTACTGAATGTCTCTATATTAAATTGTGAAAATTTATATATTTTTTGTATAATATTTTGTTTATTTTAGATCCATCACTACTTGTATTGCATAGTACATATGAACAGGTTCATGTGACTAAAAGATGCTGTTATACCAAAGGGGCCTGAGAGAAAAACTTCTTAAAATTCTCAAAATTCTTTTTCTCACTTTCCACCAGGGGGCAGTATCAGACATCAAGATGCATAGGAATTGCACAGGTATTACCTGCTTAGTCAAAGCAAGTATAATCTGCTTGGTCAGTGAGGATAACCAAAGAAATAATTACAGTATTAGTAAACATTCTTACCCAGATAAGTTACAGGTGATTGTAATTTGTATAGAACTCTGTATTTACTGAAACAATTCAGATTCATGACGCAAAAGTACAGTGCAAGCTGGGCATCTTTGAAGCTACTGTTTACAGGGCTAATGACTTATGGCTTTGTATCAGGTGCCATCCCTGAATAAGGGCAAAGCGGGGGTCCCCATATAGATTATCAGGAATGCACCTATAAACATCAGCACATGGTATATTCTATGGGACGAGTGATGCGCTGCGTAACGTTCAGATGAGTTACGTTCAAGTCGAAAAGCTTTATTGCCACATTGAAGATATGCAGGTGCTGCAAAAGTGAACATGGATAAATGAGCAAATACAGCAATAAACACAAATAATAATAATAATAATAATAATAATAATACAGCAAGGAGCAATAACTTCTGTGACAAAAGAAGAAGAGATTTTAAATGAACATGACACCATGAACCTATAATTCTGAAAACCAGATATGTCCTGAGCCCTAATTTCATTTGGTGTGGATTTCATGTCACCTATTGCACATATGGCTGCTGTGGGGACATGAGTGCGGTCCCTTGCCGGGTGGGCAGCGTGCCCATGCCGTCTAGGGTGGAGTGTGCTCAATTGTATGGAAAGCCTTTCATCTTCTGAGTGTCAAGTCCTCGTCTCAAACCAGACACAGTGTTTCTATAGTGAGAACTCACTCTTTCACATTTGTCACAATGAGGATGTACAAAGGGTTGCCAGTGTTGAATGTTAACTGTCATTGTATATTTATTAGTGAATCTTATTAGCACTCTGTCTAGAAATGTCTTATGGGACTTTTTCATAACTTTAGATAATAGGGCACAGATTTCACAGGAAATCTTGTAGCTAATTCACTTTCTGCTGCTGCCCTTGTTTGAATGAGTACAGCAGAGCTTTGGCAAGAAAAATGAGTTTTATTGTAATTTATCATTAAAAAAATCTCTATGGCAAAAGCAAAAGATTATCAACAGTTTAAATCCATAGTTCACCTTCTTGAGATGTTCTGAATACAAGCCGCCGGCCATTGTGCATTGTGCAATCTTTTCTTCTATTCATGAACCATGTGCATGGAATTAACCATATCTCTGTATAATGTAGTGCTGTCAGAGTACATATATGGAGATAATAAAATGCAGCTAAATGCCAGACAAATTACACCCATGTACCCATACACACAATATCCTAACACACAGTAGAAAAATATGGAGATGAGAGGTTGATGTTTTGACTGAGGTACATATGAGTGCCCATCTCCCCACTTCAAAGTCTCGCTCACCATTTCCTCTCATCTCTCTCACACTCGTTTGTAAATCCCTTCCTTTTCGGGCTTCCACTAAACCCCGGGCTTTCCCAATGACATATTTTGACACCATTATTATTTAAAAGGCTCTTTGTTCATTTTAAATATGTTCATTTTTCCCCATTTTTTTCCATTCAGTTAACTTGGGGAAAAGATGTAACTGTATTGTTTAAAAGTAAATGTTAAAAGTAGCTTAAAAAAAGTTCCCTGTAATACCCTAATGCCATTCATTAAATTACACTGCAATAAACCATGCAGTGTACATTTTTGAAATTCCAATACTACAATTCAAATTATAACATTATATTACTTGATCATAACATCCTGTATCTGCGATGTACATTTGTGTAAGTCCATATCGGCTGCAGTGTAGTCGTATTGCAGAATATGTCTGAGGGCAACTTCAGATAAATTCAGATTTGACTGCGCCGTAATGACTATACCTTGACATCCAATCTTCCCACAAGTAATTATCATTCCAGAACACGGCAAAATATCCTGGCACATTTAGTCACCACTTGTCTCCTGCCAGATAAACCACAGAGATCACCACCTGCATCTCATAGCATCTCAAGTCTGACGCCGCACACAACCGGGTGGTTTTGCATAAAATATCAGCTCCCCATCATAACAGTTTTCAGCCGTTTGCGGGGAAAAAAAATAAGGCTTATTTCAGCAGTGCAAGTGACCTGTGCCGTCAGGAACGGGGTATTGACAAGGCCTTCTTAGCAAGTGAGGACGGCGCACTGAACGGCATGTAATTCGGAAGGAGAGGTGGGTGTTTGCGAGCTTCCCTCTTGCAATTCTCGTCACTCATTAAAATTCATCTTGCTTTAGGCAGTCTGCCACCCCAGCTCACACATTCTCTCATACCCCTGACCAACTGTTGACTCGGATGACAGAGTTGGGTTCACAAATGAGGGATGAAACTCAGAAATGAGATTTCATATGTTAACATCATCCATTTCGAATTAAAATTCAAAATATGTGCTCAGTTGCTACTAAAGTCCACCCTTCTGTGGATGACACAAGCGATAGCCATTCCATTAATGGGGAATATTTTCATAGAGAGAGGAAGCAAAAGCATGCTTTCTATTTGAATACCGTCGATGTTTTGGCAAAAAACAAATACTTTTGCATCCCAGATAACACGTCTGTCTATGTGTTGGCTTACGTGTGAAACAGCCATCGCATGACCTCAGGAACCTGGCCACCTTGCGTGCAGTTCTAATGTACCCCAGGGCAATGACCCGAAAAGGAACGCACAAAATCCAAACATGTACAAGGCAAACAGAAGTGTGTTTGGTTCTGTTTGCGAATGCAGGTGTTTATGTGTGAAATGGCAGGAACGAAGCTGATGGAGGCAGGCAGGATAATGTAAATCTCAAGGACTTACTTGTTAGTATGCACTGCAAGTAGGTTTATTAAGCTCTTTACTTATGTATAAATTTTTAATCGTCTTCTTACTTCTAAGCAAACAATAATTTGTTTACCGCTTCAGAAGATTAGCCACCGGCCCTGGTAAGTAATTTACCCGGATCTTCAGCCCCCACCTGCCACATTGTTCCTACAGGTGGGTAGTAACGGAGTCCTCTGGGTCCTCCCAAATGAATCGGGTGTCTTGCCCAACAGAGGGTCCTGAGAAGCCCTCAAAAACTTCGTCATTAGAGTTAAGAAGGCGAGCACTAAAGGCAGTGAAGCTGGAAGCACAGTGCAGGGAAGGGGGCGAGCCCACGGGGGGTGATGGGGGTAAGGTGCCCTGTCCATTGGTCTGGGAATCCAGACCCACCTGGTTGAGGTGCACCTCACTGTGTGTCACCTGCTCAGTGGCAGTAGGACTGCTGTCCTGCAACACTGCAGCAGGCTGTGAGAATCCATCTGAAGTGCTATGGGTAGGTCCAGGGCTAGGGCCTGGGAGGCCAGTGGTTGTGCGGGAGAAAAGCCGGCCAAGCTGCCTGAAGGAGTTCCTCCTGGATCCAGACATGCGCCGTGGCTTACCTCTGTTGCTGGCCAATGAGGAAGAGGATGAAAACGAGGAGGACTTTCTCACCCCATTGCACTTAGCTTTCTCCACTGTTGTTTGCACCTCCATGCCTGTCATGGATTTGAAGAGAGCAGAGACACTGAAGACCGAGTCCCACTTGGCTGTCTTAGAGCCCGACAGCCTGAAGGACACGCCCTTAGGGTTGCCCCAGTTTCTTCCTTCACCTGGAACCCCAACTGCTCCATCCACGGCTTCACTGGCATTCGCCTTTGTGCTCTCGTTGTTGGTAGTGAAGGCCTGGCGTGGAGGCTTGCGGTTCCCCAGTAGATCCAGGACCTCATAGCGAAAGCTTGAAATGTCCTGCTTTAGCTCCTGGCAGGAACAGCACGTATTGGACAGAGTGAGGGGATAAGGGGCTGACTCAGCGGGTACATTATTTTCTAGCAAAACGGAGAACTGCAAAGCCTTTTGTAGCCTTTTTATGTTTGTTACTTTAACCAAAGCATATTTCATATCACTTACTCTCATGCAGTTTTAAAAAGAGTGACACAATGGATACAAATAAACAAGGTATCATTGCTTACTGCTTCCTTTTAAAATAGGCCATTTTATCTCTTATGACACCCTAGGAGTACTGAGAATTAGGCAGGAATGAAATAATTCCTATAGAGAGAAATGCAAACACTACAACTTAACTGAAATTCAGAGCTTCAGGCCGACCAGAAGCACTCTTTATGCAAAGGAAGGCAATAGACTTATAGACATGCGTGCTTTGATGCCCTTGGCATAGGAGCTCTCACACATTGTACATGCCGATGGCACTGTGACGCGGCTGTACTCAAGGCGACGGCGCACCTTGAAGTTCTCCTCTGTCAGCCCCTCGTCTGTCTTGGAGCTGCGGATCATGGCAGCCACATAGCGCTTGACGAGGCTCCGGATTACTTCCTGGGAAAGACCAGCGTGCCGCATTCAGACAGGTGCTGCTGCTACTCTTGGATTTCATAGCTAATGAGGAGGTTGTGCCCATTTTTTGCAATTAGGCTGCAGATATTGTGCACTGCTGCTTCCCCCATAAGAAGGGGACTTTAAGTGAATTGCTAGAGGCATGTAAACTAGTAGCCAGAAATAAAAAGCTAGGGAAATGTTGTAAATTGGGAAGAAAGGCAAGGGAAAATAACATGTATTTTATAGCAAATGGAACAAATATATTCTTAGAGTTCTGCCAGTCTTGGTAGAATATGAGAATTGCTTTAATGAGATGACCCCTGACCCTGTGCCCCTATACTGTACCTGATAATGCTGATTCTGTATTAGGCTGTCAGCATGGCGATCCTGAAACACAAGAAATTAAGGGGAATTTCAGCGTCAAAAGAGTAATGTCTCACCACCTGGATTGCGATTAATTATATGCAGCTACCAATATTTTTACATAATTTGTATAAGGGTTGGTGTAGAATCATTTACTATTGTTTCTGCTAAAGCCCAAAAATCAGTTTTCCAAATACAAGCATATACTCCGGATTTGTAGCAGAGATCAGATTTTTTCCATTGACCACCAGAGTACCAGCACATATTTTAGAGCTTAAAGTAGGCTTTCTTATATAATCCTGCCAAGGCTCTATCTGAAAACATAAGTGTGTGGGTGTAAGTGTGTGTATGTGTGTGTGTGGGTGATCTGGGAGTGACTATCATTTTTTCCCACCGTGTTGTAGATGCGGATGATATTGTCCTATAAAAGAGGGTATTAAAACCTTGCCTATAGCAGTGTTATGGACAGGGTAATGGGCGCTGACATCCTGATTAGCATATTAAGTCACTCAGTTTCCCTTCCTTGGTCATGTCCACTTTTGTTCTTGTGTCTTTCCCACCAATTTGGGAAACCCCTTTCCAAATGAAGTGTCCGTCCTATCCTTCCATCCCTAATGTCGTATGGGTCTGCTCCTCACCCCGATCAGAGAAATTCTCTTACTATGACTGATTAAACTTTAAACAGCCAGATGATTAAACGTAACGTGACCAAACAACATGATGGAATTGCTGCTTCACGCAGACAGGTATCTGTCCCCTCAGCCTCAACCCACTTCTGTCAGGCTCCTTAATTTACAGGCCGGTGGGTCCTGTTCAGATATTTAATTCGCAGCCGTTTGCGGGAAGTTGGCAAATATTAAATGTGAAAACCAAGGCGTCGCATTAACAACAAAAAAAAAAAAAGACGAGGAGAGAAAACAGCACCTATCCCGGGGGGCAGAATTACAGACTTTACAGACTCTGCTGTGAAAAAGACACATCAGTGCACTCAGAGACAACAAAGATACTGTTACAATTCCGTACAAACTGCCAATAAGGGACAATGGTGAAAATCCCACACTTTAGTGCTGTGTTCGGTGGTTTGCGTGCAGTGCTTGTTTTGCTGAGTGCAGCTGCAAGCTGCATTACTGCCTTACAGTGAACTCCTTCAGGTTGTCGGGATGGGGAGGTGGCTGCCGTTTGCACAGCCTCCTGTGGGCCCAGATGCACAGGTACCACACCGATTTGGGGCTGGGCACAATGTTGAAAGGTGGGGGCAAAGTCCCCCCCTCGTCGAAGTAGCTCATCCACAGCTTGGTCCGTGCAAATTTCCACTCGATGTCTGCATGGTCCTGTTGAGCACCAGGACGAGTGTGGGAAATAGGAGGAGAAGGAAAACAGTGGGATGTGAAACCTCTCTCCTGGACATTTTCTTGGCTGCATTTTGCAGATTTTTAAAGCTGGCTATACTCATGCATATATAAAAATCTGGGTCTGCATTAATGAAAAACCATGCACATTTTTATGTCACAGTATGACTGTCTCGTTGTTTTCAGTTAAAATACAAATATTCCCCACATTATACCTGAATAATATCTGCCGGAATCAGAGAACTGATATGCAAAGTATAGACAATTGGCTCAGTTATTCTTCTAGAGATGTATATTTTTTCCATCCTTCAGAATGAACAGGAACATATGAGCAGAACACATATCATATCACTGCAGTGTATTGTACTGTACCGCGGCTAATTATGCATAACTAGGAGCAGTGCCCTCATGCCTTCTGCAAGCCGACTCACAGCAATGAGCTGGTAGGAGTTGTTCATCATGGCAATCAGCATGTTGAGCAGCACCACCAAGGAGATGACGTTGTAGGTCCCAAGCATGGTGGCTCCCACAAACTCTGTGAACTCATGCCGAGCCTTTACATTGGTGACATAGAGGTTTATCAGGCCGAAAATTGACCAGAATAGGGACTGCAGGGTCTCAAATAGCCTACAAGATGGAGAGAGAGTAGATACGATTGAGACTGGTGAAGAATTGTTATGTGGTTTTGAGACTTATATGAATAAAAAAAATGCACATCATTCAGTCCAGGAATGTATCAAATTAAACATTCTTCCCCTTATTATTTCACGTTTATATATTTTTCATTTCCAAATTATAAATTAACAGAAACCAGGTACAATTTCTGCCAAAGTCTCCCACAGCATGTTAGACATTGACTGGCCCATTAAAGGAGCCCAGACTTCATGTTGACTGGCCATTGAAACTACGACTGCTGTAAATCAACACAGCCAGCTGAATGAGGCCTACATGGTGAGGAGACGCATCACACTCATGCTTTTAATGTCTCCCTAGGAGTAAACAAGACAATACCGTCAAGCACAAGCCTAAGGAGCATCTGTCCTGTGAAAGGCCGAGCAGAAGACATGGCTTTGCCAAGCAGCCCCTGCAGAATATACTCCCCCAGAAGCTATGAAACTGTGTCAGAAATCCTAACAGGCAGACCTCATTTGCTTAGATGGAGATTAATTGGTGGAGCAGATGCACAGGCGCCATTGTGGGGGGCGGGATTGGATAATTCCAAGGGCCACTGAGTGGCCGAGCCCCTAAAAAATTTGGAACATAATTTAATTAGATTGGCCTCCTGAGAGGATTCTAATGTCACAGCTGACTAAGAGTGTGAAACTGCTTGTACTTTGCACCATGAAATGCACTTGCCACATCCCTCTAATGTATCATACAAAGGACATTCCAATACCTCTATTACACTATTGCTATTACACTATTCACTATCATGATACAATGCTATCTTAAGTATAAGGGCTTTTAGCGGACATACAATCCATTGATCCCCAATTAAAAAATCCCTCGGGAAAAGTCTAATTTAAGAAATGCATTCAAGCTTTATTCAACTTTTAAAACTGCCTGGACCTCTACAGTCTTTCCTGAAGGATGTGACAATTGCTGACTAGGTCACCAAGAGAGGCAGATAAGAAACGCTACTGGAACACACAAAGGTAAAACGAAAGGATAACGTGAAAGAGGTTTCCTCCTGTTTAGGTGCCATAGATGTATTTCACCAAAGAGTTTCAAAGGAGCTGTGCTGGATGACTGGCTGCACATGCACTTAAGGGAACTCTTTCTATGAAGCCCATACTTATAAAACCTAATTACTGTTCTTATAATTCATTGTAATACCTTAAGAGACAAGGCTATAACTATTTATTAAAAAGCATAACACATTATAATCATGTGTATTATGCATTATGAATCCTCTATAATGATATATATATAATATAATATAATCATCTATAATGCACTGTAGGTGCCTTTATAATGCAGTACAAAGCATCAGGAATGCTTCTATTGGCCTTTATAATGCATGTGAAATTATCTATAGTACATTATAGATGAGAGCTTCAAAGAGCATCCAAATTGAATAATACACATGGCTATAATGTGTTATACCTTTTGACAAATATTTATAGCCATGTTTATAATGCTTTATGAATGCATCATTATTTGTTATGAATGTGATTATAAATCTAAAAACATGGCCTTCAGTAAAGTGTTACTGTACTTAATCTTACCCAATGTTGTCAAGCTGAATAATGGTGTGTTGTATAAAATAAAGTAGACGTGGTATTCTGTAAGTGATGCATTGGCCCGAGTCGTAGTGCCACACTCACGTGGAAAAGGCGTTGTTCTGCTTCTCGCAGCGGATGCCCTTGCATTGGTTAGGCTCGTCAGCTGCCTGCGTCTCGTAGTAGAAGTAGAGCTGGTTGAGGCCGTTGGCAAAGGCCAGAAGTACCAAGCAGTAGATGAAGAGGAACTTGAGGATATCGAGCAGCATGCGACCCAGAGATATCTGCAGCGGGCCCAGGTGCGAGTTGGCCGTGAACAGAGAGATGAGCCGCAGAGAGCTGAATATGTTGGCAATGGCGAAGAGGGCCTCTGCGATCAGTGTCGGGTGCCACATCTCCCACTCCTCCCGTGGTCGCGAGCTGTTGTACTGGAGAAGGTATAAGGAGGGAGGAACTAACTTGATTTTTCAATTCAATTCAATTTCAATTTCCAAATCATCATCAGGATTTAAACGTAGACGGAGGCTGACAGAGCCCAGCCCTGCTTCCGTATGGCCAAATCACACCTTGCCAGAACCCAGCCCCGCCTCCTTATGCCAAAATCTCACCTTGCCACTGCCTCCTTATGGCCAAATCACACCTTCCCAGAGCCCAGCCCTGCCTCCTTCAACTTTAATCAGTTTTTCCCTTAATGGCACAAAATTTAAAGTTACTGGTTTAATAAAAGGTCCGTTTTGTGCTGTAAATTGTTATAAGCAGCCCTGATCAGACATTTGTTTTCTGAGTGGAAGCAATATTCCCGCAAGGCGCCTTGATTTCTGTCCTGTGTTTTTTGTACTTTGATGTATTTTGCTTACCGAACTGCTGCCAAAGCATCACTTACTAGCTAGAGGCAAGACGCAATCCGTGAATTACTTAATATTTTAATGCTTTTTCACTGGGGCATTATATTTCCCTCTGGGATCAATAAAACTCATTGCTATGTAATCTAATAAGCCATTCTGATTTGGATGCATTTTTAAGTTTCATTTATATGGTATTGCGATTTATATGGATTTGCATTGCGATTGCAAAAAATTCAAATTAACTTTTTAGTAACGTTTTTTTCGTTTTTCTTGTATTGCTTTAAAGTGCAGAACATACTGACAAATGAACATACTGCATCTTAAATATGGTGAGCATACATGCATAGTATATAGCTTTTTCAGGACCCCCCCTCCTCTCTGATTCTGATTTAACCCCTGATCATCTCTCCTCATCATCAACATCATCATCATCACTACCGCCATCCTCACCACCATAAACATCACCATCATCTTCCTCACCACCATCAACATCACCATCATCATCATCATCTTGATCATCATATCACTTTTCCTGGTCAAGATTGTAATGGCAGCATGCAAGAGAGGTCAGGCAGAGGTCAGAGCTGGGAGATATAATGTCTCCAGCACGTTCTGGGTCTGCCCTGGGGCCTTCACCCAGTGGCATGTACCCAGAAAAGCTCCCTTGGAAACCAATCAGAAAACATCTTTATAAGATGCACAAACCACCTCCTGATGAATGATTCGAGCCAAAGGATCAGAGGCTTTATTTTGTAGCCACTCTGGATGTCTAAACTATTCAGCCTGTCACAGAGAGGGAGCCTGGAAACCTGCTGGCCACCGGCACTGGCCACCGACATTGTTCCTTCAGTCATTATCAATAGATCATGACCAAAGGGAAGGAGAGGAACATAGATGAACGAATAAACCGTGCGCCTCAACTGATGACTTAGTTTTTTTGTGTTTTCATAATGTTCTGTCCAAGGATGTGTCCGCCGAAAACAGATAGGCAATACTGATTGTTTAGCGGTTCTAAACATGGTTCACACAGTCTCATTTATGCACTTTCTAATAAGATATACATGGAGCTACAATTGTATGGCCAATGTATGGAGAAGCAAGGCTTGTGGTAACAAAAGGGGTTTTTTGGGTTAGTACTATCATCACCATTAAAAGAGACGTCACAGAGACATGTATGCAGTACAGTAAAACAATAATGTGATTTTTTTAAAGCCATTGTGACCACAGAGACCCACTTGCAGGTACATACAAGCACCTGAAAATGCATCTATGCACACAGGGACACACAACTGCACACACAATCACACATATTGTGGACTCCTGCCGCTGGAGCAGTTGTTCAAACCTAAACCCAGGAAATGCCTGACAGATCCAACCCACACAAAAATATGACTGCATTGCAGAGGGGGGCAACCTGAGCTGAGATCATCGAGAGGCACCTTCTGGAATATTCGCTCAAAATACCATGTGTAGAAATATCACACATTATTTGAACAAAACTAAAGTTAGAGAATCCCAAAAGGGCATTTCAGTAGAGACAGCAAGGCTTGATGCCCTAGGCTTTCTTCCTTTAGGTCCCAAGCTTCTTCTGAATGTTTAGAAGGTACCTCTATAAATAACAGCAGCTATGAAAGTTGGCTGTGTCTCAGTCTTAAAAAGGCCATGTTATACAGACTTAGCTTCATAAAGCTCTGAAGAAGTCCAGCAATTGTCATAGGACCAAGTTCAACTTAAAAAATGTATAACACTGGCTTCTCCAGGGAGTAGTTCTGCATTCTGCCCTGTGTTGCCTGGGATAGATTCCAAGACCCTGCACCAGTTAGAAGATGGGTGGGTGGATGGATTGATGGATGAATGATATAGTATCAATAAAAAGAAAAGCATTTAAGCACTGTCTGAAATCAAAACAGTAATTGAGAAAATGAGTGGGGTAACCTTGACAAATGCCACAATCTTGAGGGAGATGGTGGCCAGGTACAGCGAGTTCATGGCAAAGTCCATCAGGTTCCACCAGTCGTGGATGTACTCTGTGAAGCCCCCGGACCACATCTCCTTAATCTCTGCCCAGATGAACCCTGGGCAAGAAGTAAAAAACATATGGACCGTAGTCAAGAAAATATCCCGTAATGACATAGCTAAAGAATTATCATGAAAATCTATGGAATATGAGTATTGATCTGTAGTGATTTTGACTATGGCACCACAAGTGCTATTACTATATGGCACCACAAGTGCTATTAACTAACATTTACTCACTAAGTTTGTTTATGATTGACAGTTTTACTTCTTGCACCAATTTTTGAATACTATACTATTATAATATTAGTATAATATTAGTAAAAGAATGAATACATTCAATTGAGAAAATTGTTTCTCATGTGGTGGTGAAAATGTTAAGGGGTGTATGGTCCCACTGCACTGCCCGTCTCACCCAGCACCCAGGGCAGGATCATCCACTCCACCAGTGTAGGCGGAGGACCTTGGACGTGCAGGTTGGTGCGGGCAATATGCTGTGAAGCCAGCAGTAGGAGGAATAGGAAGGTCAGGTAGGAGGCTGTGTGGCAGATGAACTTGATGAAAGGCTTCCTGAGGAAGAGGCTCAGTGAGCTCCGGGGTGCCAGCAGGTAGATGAGGGACAGCATAGGAAAGCACAGGCCAATAGCGGCACAGGTCAGGAGCTTCACCGCCCAGTGTCGCCGGCGCCATCCAGGGAAGCCATCATACCAGAGCGTGGCCAGGAGCTGCTGACAGTTCGGCTGGGCCACAAACTGGGGGGTGAGGTTAAAGGAGGAGTGAGTAGTTACATAAGAAACCAAGAAATGGTGGGGGGGGGGGAGCAAGATTTGATGAACATAGCTGTCATTTATCTTCCTCCCCACTCTGACAGGCTTGTGGGATTCTTAGTTACGCGAACGTTCTGAGGGCAGGGCAAAAAACGATTGGTTCAGAAGGATAACAAGGCAGACTGCAGAGGAGGCAGGCACAAGCAACTAGGGGAGGCGGGACCAAGACATCTGATTGGTTGGTGTGACATCTGACACAATATCTGATTGTTTATCTCTCTGAACCAATCATTTTCCATTCTGCCCTCAGAACATGTTTGTGAAGTAAAACTCCTATATATGAGTTGGTGGGCCCCCTGGTGGCCGCTGGGCCCTAAACTGCCGCTTGGCTCGCTTATACCTCGGGGCGACTGTGAATAGATCAGTGCCTAAAGTAGCAGGGGGTTCAAGCATCGTTTCCTATGGCACAGCAATCAGTAAAATTATAGCGTCAGTAATACCAATTGAATTTAAACTCTCAGAATAGGTGAATACATCCACTGCGATCAGCAACAAGTGATCCGGTGTGAATAAACCTTCTCCTATTGAGTTTGTACTGAAACACTAACACTACTGCTAGCAAACTGCCGGCACTATTTGCATTTTGTTTCACTTGTTTACACACAATGGTTACACATGTCACAAAGCACTATCTAGTTGCTAATGTACCTATTCTGGTTCTGATAATTATTATTAGGTGCTGTCAAGCTGATAACTGATGAAGGCCATGTAGAGAAAATTCCTTCTGTTTGTTTTAAGGAGACTTTGAGGGGTTGGGACGGCGGAGGAGATTTATGCCAGCTGGATGAGAAATGTCCGCAGAATTCATTTTCATATTTCTCTGCTCTGTCTTGACCCATCCCTACAAGGACTCGGGTGACTAGTTTCATTATCACCCTGCCGGCTGCACTGTTGCCACAGTAATGACTCAGATAAAGGGCAGGCGTGCAGTCTGGCAACTCAAATAAGTCGCTGCAATGCCAAGACATATTGCGGGCAGCATGTGGTCGATTGCATTTTGACCTGGGGGGGGGGGGGAGGTGAAGGAAGTGAGTTCTACTCTTAAAATGACAACCTTCACAGCTGCTTTAGCTACCCGAAGGACAGAGACATTGCGATTATCCAATGCCAGGGCAAGAATTAGATGAAGATAACAATATGATGCTATCTGCAAACAGCTACTCTTCTTACTATTGTCTGCTTTCTGCGTGCTGAGCATCAGAAAGGATTTAAGTCAATAATGGAAGGCAACTTTCTCTAACCAGTATCAGATAAGCCTCTTTCTCACTGAGCATTAATTGCTGACCTAAATGGAAAGCTGTGCTATTCTTTTGTTGTTGTCCTCCTCAAGCTCAAAGCGGCAGGGATTTTAGGAACTGTAGCAACCTGGATAGATAACTGGTTAACAGATAGGAAGCAGCGAGTAGTTATTAGGGGCACAATATCACAGTGGGCCTGTGTTCATAGTGGGGTACCACAGGGTTCAATTTCTGTGGCCACTATTATTCCTAGTTTATATAAACGATATTGACACCAATCTATACAGTAAGTTGGTCAAATTTGCAGACGTCACCAAGGTGGGTGGTGTAGCGGATACTGTAACAGGAGCACAGAGGCTACAGCGGGATCTTGAACAAATTAGTGACTGGGCTGATACCTGGCAGATGACGTTTAATGGGGACAAGTGCAAGGCACTTGATAGATCAAGACACAAGTATTTTATTGGTGCCACAGAAATACTGGAAGCTGATTGTGAAAAAGACCTTGGTGTGTATGTTGATGCTTCCATGTCTCACTCTCACCAGTGTGGGGAAGCACTTAAAAAGGCCAATAGGATATTGGGTTACATCTCCAGGTGTGCAAAATTGAAGTCAAGGGAGGTTAAGACTTTACCATTCCTTGGTAAGACCCCACCTAGAATATTATGTGCAGTTCTGGTCACCTTACCTTAAAAAGAATATTGTTGCCTTAGGAAGGGTTCAACACAGGGCAACAAAAATGATTCCTGGGCTAAAAGGAATTTCTTACAAGGAAAGGTTAGTTGAGCTCAATCGGTTCAGCCTTGAGCAAAGTAGACTAAGGGGGGACATGATCCAGGTATATAAGATTTTAACAGGCCTGAATGCTGTCCAATTAAATAGTTACTTCAACATTAGTTCAAAGAAGAGAACTCATGGCCATAGTTGGGAAAACATTTCAAACTGGAGTTTGACTTCTTTGCACAGCGTGTAGTTAGAGTATGGAATAGTCTTCCTGATAGTGTAGTGCAAGCTAAATCCTTGGGTTCCTTTAAAGCAGGGCTAGACAAGATTTTAACATCTCTGAGCTACTACTGGAAGGCTCCCCAAATGAGCTTGATGGGCTGAATGGCCTCCTCTCGTTTGTACATTTCTTATGTTCTTATTCACACCTTCCAGGCATATTTAGCTAGAATTTGTGCATTTGCACCAGCTTTAAAAGAACATAATGCATCTGTCATCCATCAGTCTCAGCCAGGTTGCTCAGAAAACTTGCAGTGGTCCTTACATAAGTGTGCATTAATAGTCCAGCAGGATGCATTGTTTTATTGCGCTGTGATTACACAGTTGTAGGTGACGTGGCAGGTCGGTCCTGCACTGTCTAGGGTGACACTGTTTTTGAAAAGAGCTCCAGTGGATTTGTGGCTTAGTCACAGAGGCATGCGGAAGCAGGCAGCATGCTGTCGGTTTTGGGGCAGTGTCTCCAAGGGCAGAACTCGCACTCGCACTTCCTCCTCCAGGGTTGCTGTTAGTTTTAGGTATACTTACATACTGCTTATGAATGTTCTTCGAATGCATCATGAAGGTGCAGTTAATGTTAGTGTTAGCCAAAATTCCCTATTGTATCTTTGATGAGTCCTAAACCGTATCTTTAGAATAAAGAGGAATGCGACCTTCAGACATTCCCAAAAAACATCCATTAGCCCATGCATCCATTTTCTAAAAGCCAAATAGCCAAAAAACATCTTAACATAATTTTACAGTTTTAATAACTATTAATAACACATATTATATGATAATAACAAACATTATCATATAATGTTTTGATATTAATGTATGATAAAGCTACACTTTATCATACATTAATATCAAGAGGTATTAAAGGTACACTTATATGCTGCTTATGAATGTTATATCAATGCATTATGAATGGAGCACTGAATGTTCTATGAATGCATTATAAAGGCATTATGAAGGTGCAGTTAATGCAAAGCGTTACTGAAGTTTCTTGCATAGCCATGGAGTCCCAACTAAAGCCTCAATCTGAACAATCAAAAATACACTTTTAACATCCAAAGTGAAGGGCTGTTTTCATTCTTATTCAGCTAGTTTGTCTTAAACATCCTTTTTGTCTCGGCTGCTACTGGGTCCCAGCCAAAGCCTCCACTTCATCAAAGCACTTTGCATTTTGGCATGTATAAAAACCTTTACTCTAGCCCCATGGACCATTGCGACGGGGTGTGGTTACAGTGCACTGGGACAGGGTGTGGTTACAGTGTGACAGTGGCTGGCTGGGGCTGCTCCCGGAGGCTGAGGCAGGTTGGCATTTATAAAAACCCTGACTTTGGTGGGGCCCCATGGAGCACTGGGACAGGGTGTGGTTACAGTGTGACAGTGGCTTCCTGGTGCACCTCCTGAAGGCTGAGGCAGGTTGGCATTTATAAAAACCCTGACTTTGGTGGGGCCCCATGGAGCACTGGGACAGGGTGTGGTTACAGTGCAGCAGTGGCTTCCTGGTGCACCTCCTGAAGGCTGAGGCAGGTTGGCATTTATAAAAACCCTGACTCTGGTGGGGCCCCATGGAGCACTGGGACAGGGTGTGGTTACAGTGTGACAGTGGCTGGCTGGGGTGCCTCCTGAAGGCTGAGGCAGATTGGCTTCAGTCGCCAGGTTTCTCAGACACAAGACCGCAGCCCAGAGGCAGCCGTGAGCAGCTTGTGTAGGTACACAGAATTGCGGCGAGGAAACGCAGCTCCTACCACTGCCCAGGAAAATTCATTGGCCCACCAATTTGTGAAATGATGAAAAGCTGGGCCTTGTGGTAGAAAACTGTAGGGAAACCTGCTCTAGAGTATAACTCTCATGGGGGCCTACAGGCTTGCAGCAAGAGATCAACCCCGGCATGAAAATGTAATTTATAAACACATCCACAACAAATAATAACGCATACGTAAAGCATCATGAACATGGCTATAAATATTTATCAAAAGGCACAATACATTATAGCCATGTGTATTATTCATTATGGATGTTTTATGAAGCCTTCATATATAAAACACTACAGATACCTTCATAATGCATAATGCATGCAGTTTTACTCGCATGGGTGGGTATTGATCCCGCTCATGCGCGTAAAACTGCTGCACATTTTCCTATTGATCCTGCTCATGCGTACTCACGTACCACTTATGTCAACCCTTGAATATAATACTTTATGACTGTGTTCGAATGATTTATCAGAACAGGTAATAGGCTTTATGAATGCAGGCTTCATGGAAAGTGTTAAGGAATCCTCCTCAGATGGCAATGTGCAGGCTGAGTGACTGAGCAGTTAATCATCACTGCAGAGCAGGTAGCTTGGTCTGTGATTATCACACAGAACACACACCTTTCAAGTAGTTAGCTTTTGGTTTTAATCTGGAAAATGTATTAGGATGATGGTGGTTTAGAAAAGGCAAACGGACTATAACTGTAATCAGTCAGTCCCATGCCTGCCCTTTTTAAACCAATATATCATAAAACAAATGCACCAAGAAGTGTTGCCGATATTACTGTCAAGTGTTTACTTATTTACAGTAACTGTATTGTTTTATTGTCATCCTCTCCTTGAGTCTAAAGCTTATATGCCTCTGTAAACAGGTTTTCCTATTAGGTTTGAGTTATATTACAATGCACTTATGCAAATGGTATTTTAAAAGAGTATTCGGTTCATTAGTTGAGACTTTTTGCTTACTGAATCATTTGCATTTGGAAGTCAGAGTCAGCTGGCAGAGAGAGGACGGTGTGAGACAGCAGGAGGCGGACAGGTGGGGGATCGTGGGAGGGCCAGAAGTAAGAGCCCCCCCTTCGGGTGGGACGGGGGGAGCAGAACACCTGGCCAATCAGTCTGGCATCAGCATCTGGGTGCCATGGCAACGGTACCGGCATATTGTGCCCAAACGTAGGACCACAGCTGGACTGTGATGAACTCCCTTTTGTCTTTGTTTAAATTTTGTTTTTATTGATCATGACAAGGGGCATGAAATTAGCATCTCATTATACTAAGTAGATATGACAATAAACTTTAACTATGATGCATACAAGTGGAACAGTACCGTGTTTTCCCGAAAATAAGACAGGGTCTTATATTAATTTTTGCTCTTAAAGGCACAATAGGGCTTATTTTCAGGGGATGTCTTTCCCTTACAACAAACTACAGTACATTTACCGGTGATGTTAACATCTGCATTAGGGACATGAGGAACAATGGGCTCGAGACACTCAAGATTAGTGTTGCTTTTAATGCTGGGAAAATGGCATTTGTGTACGCGCCGTGTGAACATCAGTGAATAACCGATAAATACGTACAATAAAATACCGCAGTATTCCCCAGGCCATCTCTGCTGTCCTGTACAATCCTTGAAAATGCACCCAGCCAGCAGCGAACTGTTCATGCTCTTCAAGAGATTTATAGTTTTTAAACATCAAAAGTGTATCCACTAATGCCAAAAGCTAGGTAGTTGACAATGTCGCCGTGAGAAAGGTGAGATAGCGCGTCTGGATCCTTTGTCCATTTGTTCGCTGGCATCTCGTTTCTTAAAGTATGGTGTCCTCTCACTGTTCTTTCTCCATCGTCTTCCCATGTGAAGGTCTGGGGTGGGTTTACCAAAAGCATAGTTGCTAACTATGATAGTGTCTTACTGTACAGTACATGGTTAGGACCATGTAACTGAATGAGTCGAACTAAGTTAGTCGCTAACGGGAGCTTCTGGGAAGCGCACCCCGATTATTTGCGTTCCTCTGAATATGGCACCGCTATCCCGTTATTCAACGCGACAGTCATGTGACTCCACACGCTAGATCCATGGGACAGTAACTAGGGCTTATTTTTGGAGTAGGGCTTATATTATGAACATCGCAAAAAAATCATGCTAGGGCTTATTTTTGCGATAGGTCTTATTTTTGGGAAAACATGGCAGAACCAACGGCCACAGAAACGCAGTGAAGTTCTTGTCCTTTACCTCTGCCTGCGTTCTTTCTCTTAGCTACACGCTCGCCACACTCAGCGATACTCATGTAAACGTGACGGAGAGGCCCGACGGTCATCACTCGTTTTCACACCCACATTTCTCCGTAGCCTTTTGTAAGCGAGGGGAGTTCTACATCCCTCTTTTTCGCTCCCATTAGCCCGGCCACGCCCCTACAGGGGAGACGCCGTCACTCACCTCCTTCTGCTGGTACTTGATGGCCAGCTTCAGCTTGGCCAGGTCGTGGCTGTCCGGGCTGTGCCCTGGGTCCTCGGCCTGGTCGCCGTCGTGGTGCAGGATGGTCTCCAGCTCGCGGGAGCTGCGCGCCTGGTCCAGCAGGTCCTTGGCGAAGAGCTTGCACTGCTGGGACAGCTCCTCGTACTCCTGCCGGAACTCGTTCTCCACCTTGCTGAGCTCCTTCAGCTCCCAGCCCAGGCGGAAGGCGGTGAGGATGGGGTCCTCGCTGGAGAGGGCGATGAGCGAGGGGCTGGCCAGCGCCCGGTAGACGTTGAGGCGCGAGCGGGAGTGGCGCAGGCTGTCGGCCTCGGAGCTGGAGACGCACTCCACGCAGGCGCAGTGGATGCGGTGCGGCCGCGGCAGCGTCACCTCCCGCTGCACCAGCAGCTTGATGATCTCGTAGTTGTTGGTGTGGGCGGCCAGCATGATGGGCGTGATGTCGGGCGTGAACTCCGAGAACTGGCTGTCCATCATCAGCGAGGGGACCTGGCCCGGGGGGGGGGGGGGGGGGGGGGGGGCGGGGGGGGGGGGACAGCACCCGGTGAGTAAACGAAAAGAAGAACACAAAGGGACACAGAAGGAGGAGCGGAGAGGAGCATATGAGGGGAGCGGGAAGACAGATCCGTGTTCCTCATACTGAGCGGCAGGCTGACAGGCAGAGCTCTTCAATTCCACACAAAGCTGCCAGGCTTAAAGGCCTCTCCAGCTACACGCTTCTCTCTGTGAGCGGAGAATGAGCCAACGAGGCGGGAGGATGCAGGCGAGACGCAGGGGCCGGGCCGGCCCGGATATGCGGCAAAATTTATTTTCATTTACTCTATGTAAAAGAGGCAAGAAAATAGATGCATGCGAGAGTGCGGGAAATGAGGATATATCATCCGAGAGCAAGCAGAAATTGCTTTTTCTTCCCCATAATTTCATCTGCATGCTAGATGTATCTATCTACACAGCTGTATTCACTGGGAAGGGAAAAAAGAAATATTACGCATTATTTCAATGCAATAACCAAGCGACTGATTGGTATCAATTCGTTTCCATGAATCGCCAAACAGACTTTCCCTCCTGCAGAGGGGGGGGGGCACACTGGTCTTATACCTCCAGGGCGCCCCCTGCTGTGTGTGTGTGTGTGTGTGTGTCTGGGAGCGTATCTGTCTATGCTTGTGGGTCTGTGTGAGTGTCTGTCTGTGTGTGTGAGAGAGAGTGTGTACACCGCAGTGGACTGGCATCCTGTCCAGTGTGTCCCTGCCCTGCATCGTGGGCTTTCTGCAGTAATGGCTCACTGGTGCCCTCTACTGGATAAGTGGTTATAGAGGATGGATGGATCGATGGATGGACAGAGTCTTTAAAGGACAAAAATAAACTATTTAATGCATTTCACTGTGAGTTCTGTGATCCCTGAAGAATCACGTGTTATTCACTGATAATTTTCTTGCTAATTGTTTTATATACTGTATGTGAATTTGCGGCTCGGAGATTTGGACTCCTAATTCTCTAATGCGTTAACAGTCTTTGTTTTGACTTCAAGGGAGTCTTGGGGACCCGCAAGTAGCTGCAGTTATTTAGTCAATGGACGCCTGTGTACAGGAGGTCCACAACACTGCAGGATAATTGGTGCCGATCAGCCATCTGGGGCTTGCGAGAGTGTGAGGGCGCAGTGGACGGGGAATCAGTTACTGCAAGGCAAGCGGGGAACATTCTCTGGCAGACTAATTAGTTTTATGAATGCTGCACACTACAGTGCACGTGGCACTACCCGGGAAAGTCACTTTGGAGTAAAGTACACAAGAGAAATAAATGAGCTTAGACAACTCCGAACGATAAGAATCTCAACATGAGAAAAATCAACCCTGGTTGACAGTAAGCTAATAACTGCAAATCCCAGAAGCCATTTGGAAAAGTGGCCCACAGTGCCCCCTACAGGTCCCCCCGAGAACCTCGCCACGTGCCGCACCTGCTTCTCCCCGCTGGGCCGGCGGTGGGACAGCAGCAGCTCCACGGCTCCCACCACCTCCTTGCGGATGGCGTAGAGGAGCGCGTCGCCCACATAGACGCCGTGGTTGAGGAGGAGCTCCATCACCTCCAGGTTCTCGTTCTCGATGGCGATGAGCAGGGCGCTGCGCCCCAGAGGGTCGATGCAGTTCACGTTGATGTTGTAGTAGATCTCGGCCTCCAGCAGGGCGTGCTTCACCCCGGCGTAGTCGCCCTTCTCCACCGCCGTCAGGTAGGCCTTCTCCTCGGCAGACAGCTCCGCCTCCGCCCGCACGATCTGCAGCGGTATGCGGTCGCGGTACGGCGAGTAGCTCACCTTCTTGTAGTACAGCTGTGCCATTGGGTTCATGGTGCAGAGTCACTGCCTGGGGGGTGGAGGAGACGAGGAAGACAGATGGAGAGTAAGCAGGGGGCACTGGAGCAGCATGGACACCAGGGGGCGCTGTATTGGGGCCCACAAGTAAAAGTCCACGTTCGGGGAAAGCCTACAGAAGGGGGACCCCACCCCTGGCGGGAAAAATCTACCATGAGCCCCCAGGGAAACATTTTATCAGGGGGGCCCTGGTCAGAGCGGAATGGCCGACCCAGCCTCACATCCCCATGCATAACCCTAACCCTAACCCCAACTAACCTAAACCCTAACTAACCCTAACCCCAACTAACCTAAACCCTAACTAAACTGGGCGCAGTGTGTATACAGGCGACGAGCCGACGTCCCGTCCCGGATGTCCCCAGCCTCTATGCCGCGCTCACTGCAACCCTTGGGGGTGGGGGGGGTTCCTTGGTAGTTCAGGGTTCCGGCAAACAGTACAAGTTTTTCCACTTTTGGAGCAAATCTGTAACGTTGTGTAATGGCGTGCAGAGCATGACTGCTGCATTTGTGTTTGCGTGTGCTGGTACCCAATCCGCCGCAAAGATAAGGACAGACAGGCACACCTACACTCGAGCGTAAACACATCTGTGAAGCACTTGATATCTCTGGGAGAAATTGGGAGGCAGGTCTCAGAGGATGGAACAGGGGGAATATTATTTGGTATCCACGGATTGGTGAGCCAGGCAACACAGAAACAGAATAGAGATGCTCGGATTGTTCTCTAACCTAAATAAGAAATCCGTAAACCCTCCCCAGAGAGCTGGACCATTCCCCAGTCTCTCTCTTACACACAGATGGAGCTTACATTACACAACTCACCACTGATTACACACCAGTAGAGGGGATTATTTAGCAAGCAAACCCCTCCTCCAAAATGCCCAGCCCCCCCCCGGAGTTTTTCGTAAATCACCGCAGATCACCGGCACAGGACGTGAACAGGTCACGCTCAATTAACGGAAGGGTCGTTAGGAGCAGAGAATCGATGTGATTGGTCACAGGATGCGAGGCCGCAGGAAACGGACTGGGCCGCACTGTGAACAATGCCGAATTATCGCCGAAACCGATCCGTCCGACGCGAGGTGGACTCCAAGTGAGCGAGCAGAGAAATTAAGGCTGGGAACAAGGTGGCGTGGAACTGGGCAATTAAGGAGCTTCTGTGAGCCGAGGCTGTAATGGAGGAGCGCGTACGTGTGGGATTTATTTTGCCGGACATGTCCGTACACGGCGACGGCGACGGGGGACTCAGCGTGCCGGGGCTGGCGTGTCCTCTAAAGGCCACTCCCACACTCCTCAGACCATTCGCGGTCTCCTCATTGGCTCGTCAAGCTGCCAGCTCTCCGTCCTGACTGAGGGTGTACAGCGTATCCATGGAAACAGCAGAACCGCACGAGGCTGGCGCGGAGGCCGCGGGGAACCTGCGCGCCGAAGGTGGCCGCGACTCCCGTCCATCAGATGGCAGGGGAGGTGGGGCTCCTGATGTGAATTTAGCGGAAATGGCAACGGCTCTACCTGCCTCGCCTGGCCGTGTTCCAGCTGTGAACACAGACATCTGCTGCGTTAAACAGGGGATTCGTGCTGAATCAGTACAAACAGCTTCAACCGAGAGAACACGCCCTGCAATTATAAAAAAAAAACACACTTTACTGGTTTTCAATTTTTCTCATTTCCAAAATTTTACCCTTGTGACCCTGACTGGCAGCTTGAATGTGGAGTTTTCCTAAAATCCCAACCCAGAGAGCAGCAAACTTTTTTCAATCCTAGATAAACACCTTCCTACATCTGTCGTGTGCATGTGCTAAGCGAGCCCTGGTGGCTTCCTGCCAGCAGCTACTGTGATGATGAAAAAGATGCGGAAAAAACGTATTTTGTTTTTTCTTGGACAAGACATCCGCCAGTGTAACTTCAACCAGCGAGTGATGAAGGCGAGGGGAAGGCAGCGAGCGCGGTAGAGGGGGGGAGTCACGTGACGCGGCGAGGAGGGGGCGGGGTTCTGTTTCAGCAGCGGAGTCGAGCTTCAAGAAAACGGGGGAAGTGACATAAATATGCCAGCTATTTCACCAACTAGACAGACCGCGCCGCGTTTTTGGAAAATCACATAATGAAAATGAAAGTGAATAGTGGCAGTGCAATCTTTCCTAATATTTAGATTGCTAACCGGTTATGCAAGAGGAGTTTTAAATGTGCTTGTATTCATATACAGGAGTACAGGCTAACTTTAAATGGAAATGCACGTCTTATACCAGCACTTGATTACTGCATCGTTATTACCGCGTCTTCTATATTTACCTCTGGTCACTTTAACACAATAACAGCACCAGTGTTGCGCTTGAACTGCGCTCCTGCTGGACATGAATCCAGGCACTTAACCGCGATGCCGCGGCGTCACCCACAGCGACGCTCCTTCCCGGCGCGGCGCGCCAGCAAAACGTTGTGATTCCTCACAAAGGGCCTGAGCGCACAGTATAGCTTTGATCTAAAAATACCACCTTTCTGTTTTCATCTGTAAGTTTCGCCTTTTTTTTTTTTTTCTCTCTTTCATACCGCTCTTCCGTCTGCTTGCCTTTTTTGTCAGAAATGAATAAAACTAACTGTTCTTTCCCTGCAAATAAATACCATTAGCTTAATATGTTGAATAACTAACGCAGATGTTTACATTTGCAGTAGGCCTACCTTTTAAAGGGTATTTTATGAATAAGATATACACAAAGCAGAATACAGATTATTCGTTATGGGGGGGGGGGTGGTGGGAATGGAACATGACAAATCCGTCAAACTCTACCCTCCAGAGATGGATCTCATCTACAAACCCAGGAAGCCGTTAATGGGGTCAGCGCCTAACTTTAATACTGCGGATGCCGCTCCAATGCTGTTCCATGCCGTTTCCCTGCTCTGGTTTGAAGTTACTCGGAGAGGACGCTTACATCTATGTCGAGATTGATTTCCATGAATGATTTATTACGGCGGTCTGAGAATATAAATTTTAAGCCTAACAAAGCAATTGGAAAGGGCCGGAATTAATGGGGGTAAAATTAATTATAGCGAAGGAAGATACCATATTGATGGGCTTAATTAAACGAGCCGCCTTAATAATGTAAGCTGCAATAAAGTGCTTCGCTCGGCTTTAACAACAATTTCTCACAATGTCTTCAGTGCAGTTTGGTGATAAATAACCTGCAATTACTTACAGAGATTTAGCTTTATATCGGGTCTCGTTTCATTTTATAAACGGTTAATGTGACAACCCGTAAGTGATGTCCACTATTATCCTACTTACATACTGTATATAGATATGATTTTGCTAAAATATCTGCAAAACAGTTATTAGATGCCGGCTTTTCCAAAGAAAGTATCACTCCCAAAATCCTCGCACTGAGAAAGTAGAATAAAATGCAATGGGACATATTTATCGATGGCGACATTGAATATTATGTAGTTATCGTTTTATTAAGTTGTCAGTGGATGCGATAGATTAGGGGACATTGCAATATTATCTTTTCTCGGGCTGAAGCGATTATCCCAGAAAGGGGCATCAATTTAGCACTAATCCGTCTAATCTTATAAAATATTACATTGTTTAACTAACGGCACTTGATGTCGAAACTGTAAGAGGGAACTATGGAATCAGATCGGTGCCAATATTCTCAAGCAAAACTTTTTTTAACATCAAGCAAAGACAAGACTTCGAGTGGAAATAAAACTCCCGGGTGCAAAGAAAATATTGGCACAAATCGGATTTCATAGGGAACCACTTGTTTTATGGTATTTACGGGAGAGAAGAATATCCCGAATTACAAACGCAGGTGCGCATGAACCACCACAACTATTTTTCTGACTTGTGGCACGTGTGGCAGCCCGAGGAGCA
>JAODKK010000002.1:14567232-14578148 GCA_026774405.1 Petrocephalus microphthalmus | reverse complement strand
CCGGGGGGGAGGGGGGACATTTAGGGATGGGGTACTGACCCACAGAGCAGTCCGGGCCCATCCAGCTGGGGTCACAGCTGCAGACGCCGGTGTCGGGGAGGAAGGCACCGTGGCCGTGGCACTGGTCGGGGCAGAGGGTGCGGGCCAGCTGGCAGTGGGCGCCTCCCCAGCCTGGCTTGCAGTGGCACTCGCCGTTCACACAGATTCCATTACCGGAGCAGCTGGGGTCCAGGCAGTCCACTGCAGGGAAATGCAGGTGTGTGGGCTGCTGAGCTGACGGGCCGGGGCACCGTGAGGGTGCCCTGTCTGAACATGGCCGACTCTGCCCCACCCCCCTTTTGCTGCGCGCCGCAAAAATCATTAGTCAAGTGCACCCCCCTCTCCACCAGCCTCCGCCTCCGAGCCTCAGCGGCCCCTCATCTGACACTTTTCCGTGGTAACAGAATAACCTAGCCCAACCCCTCCTACCCCCACGCTGCACCCCCCCCGTCAGAGACGGCAGTTTTGTTTATGCCGCAGGAATTGCGAATCGCAAATATCGATCGAGGTGTCACCGGCTCTCTGGGTGGAGTGCGGGGGGGACGCCAGCTCTGATGAATATCACGTCGGGAAAAATATGGATGCGGCATAAAAAAATATCAGTGTGGGAGGAGGGAACTCCTGGGAGCACAGAGCCCGGACCCCCCCACAGCTTTGGGTCAGGGTTAACAGCCCAACCGGTTTCTGTTGCGTCTTGCCAGAGGTTCTGACCAGTGGTGCTACCCATAGACACACGACCCCGCCTGGCACCTGAGCAGCTATGCCTCCCTAAAGTGCCACTTGTGCTTGTACGCAGACCTACTCATACCTCTTACGTTAGGTGTCTTATGGGCACCCTAGGCTGGCCCCCAAACCCAACCCTGCCCTATTCCATCCAGCCCTGCCCCCATCCAAAAACCTATCATAATCCTACGCCACTTTCAGCCAAGAACCTTCCAGAACCCTAGCACCGCCCACAGCCACGCCTCCAGGCCAGCGCCAATCAGAATTGCAATCCCTCCCACAGCTCTGCATCCAGCGAGGTGACCACGCCCTGGCCCCACCCCCGGCTTACCCTCCAAGCAGCTCTCGCCCTTGAAGCCCAGTGAGCAGATGCAGGTGCCGTCTGTGCAGGTGCCGTGCCCGCCACAGTGCGGGTCCAGGCACTGGCTGCTGGGGACGTCACACTCGGGGCCCTTCCAGCCGCTGTAGCAGACACAGACGCCTTTGTCGTACTGGCCGTTTCCGCCGCACAGCACCGGGCAGGCCACTGGGGGAGACGGACACACGCGATCACGTTATCACCCTCCGCACACATCACGTGGAGACACACAGCCGGTGACTGAGAATCCTGGCCATGTCAACACAGCAATGGGATTCCAGGTGCTGCAACACCCAGGGGGGGGCCATGAGATGCCAGGTGATCCATGTCTGGGGAATCGATGCAGGGGAATCGGCAAACGGGAAGTTTAGGGAAGTGAGCTTCTGGCAGTCGGGTTGATTCGTGCTTAACTCTGACTTATTCCCGAATACCCCGAACTCCATTTATAGAAGCCCGGGCACCCACCAGCTGACCACAGCACCGCTACAATTAGGACTCCATTTCTAGAATTACTGTAATTAAACCCGGGGAGGTGTATGTTCATTGTCGCCGTGGTCACACACACGGCACAGGTCAGGGGCAAGACAATCACAGCGCATGACGGGGAGCCGGCCTGCCCTCCGTCGCCGCCGTGCACCGCCGGGAAGCCAAGCCGACGGCTCCGCCAGAACGGGCTCGCGAGGGCTCAGACGGCGCTGGCAGGCAAGAGACGACAGGAATGAGAGCTTGAGGGCGGATGCCGGATGCCATGCTGGCGGGGCGGGCGCAGGGGCTGGCGAGCGGCAAAGCGTCGCCACGGCGCCCGGCCACGGGAAGCCCTGCTTTTATTAATAAGCTCTGGCAGCTGGGGTTGGGCGGGATTTTTTAAGACTCTTTCAGGAGTCGATAACAATAAAAGCAGACAAGCAGGAGGCAGTGCCAGCCCCCATGCTGGTTCGGCCCGGTGATGCAGGAGGCTGCTGTCGACGACAAGAAGGTACTTATATTTTTTCTACATTTATATGTGCCAGTCAAACCCGAAGCCTGATTACAGCCCTTTGGTTGGGCTTGGATAGTCATATCTTTATGTGGATTCTCCGGTAATTTCTATGAGCATAACCCTAATCCTTAACCCTTACCAGCCCTAACCTTAATCTTAAATGGCCAAACAAAATACAAGACTTTTGGCATTTTTAGTTATTTGATTGCAGTCACAGACTTTTATAAAATTTATAAAAATGGGCCCCTTCAAGGTCAAACTAACCGGTTTTTATCTTTTTTGGGGTCATTCACAAATTGTAATAATTACAAACACATACTGTACACACACAGGACTGTATAATTCAGACCAGGCAGGCAAACACCTGCCATGTCAGGTAATGAAGTGCAATTCATCAGGCAGGCAAACTGAAATATTCATCACTTGTCCCCAAGGGTAGCGATGGAGGACGGGGCCCATAAGGATTGCCATCTATCTTCCCTGCTGTCTTGGACTGAACCCTGACACCTGAACTTACCAGACAGACCCGTCGCCAGGCCTGAAATGGGGGGGGGGGGGGGGGGGGGGGGGGGGTGTCTGGTCACCCCACTGAGATCCTGGTACACGATTACCTCTTTTCCACCGAAACGGACCCAGTGCTGGTTCTCGCTTAGTGCCTTTTGAGAACCTGCTCGCCTTTCCATCAGTTTTAAAAAAGAATGGAACAAAGACGTTACGTACTGTAGGTGGTAGTCAGAGTAAAGTAAAGGTTCACATGAATTCCGTTTTTGGATTCATCTTGATCGGTTTTGGATTTTACGTTTGTATAAGCTGCCAAATCAAAAAGAGCTTTTAAGTCTCATAGATTCAGAGCATGACTCACTGCACCCTGCCTCTGCTGCCTGTATCCACTTTTGGCTCCATTTCTTTCCCCATGTTTCCCCATGTATCTCCCATGTAAGTTCTCACTTATTCCTTCGCTGTTTTACTGCAGTCCTTTTAGGGACCACACAATAAAAGACTCTGCTAAAATTTGAACTTTGATATTCGCCTCTCAATCGCTACGCCACTTTTATTTATTCGACCAGTGACATGTTTATAATTTATTAATAAATCTGACCAGCAGATCGATCTTCCGTTTTCCACAGAATAAAAAAAATTACGCAGGGTTATTCCACTAATAAGCTGGCAAGTTATTTCACTGCCGACACCCGTGATATTAGACAAACTCTTTCAGTTATTGATCAAATTTTCCAGCGGAAATGGGGTCTACGATGCCCTCAGTGCTCTGCTTACTAATAGTGCTGCCCTGCCCTCCTCCTCTCCACTGCAGTCCAGTGAAGAATATCAGTTTGGTTTGGTCCACTTGACTTCGGTATTTTACCTCTTCCGATCCTTTCTTTCCCGGCAGAGACTGCGTTCCACCACATGGCACATGGCAAATGCAGTCTGGCTCAGGAAAGGAAGGCTCCTGGTTCAGTTTGTCCTATGTCAGACCCCGTAGGGAGCACAGCATGAGAGCTTGTGTGTGAACCTCCTCTGGTGGAGGTGACCTGTTCCAGCACCTGCACTCCAACCTTTTCACACCGCGGCCAAGAACCGGCAGCAGGGCTGGGCATGACTCAATGCCGCGCAGACCGAGTGGCAGCGGGAGACAGCGACGGATGTTCCGGGGGACGACGTGGCGATGTTCCGGGGGTGAGGCGGGGGCTAGGCGGGCCAGCCCAGGCCGGTCACAGGGCAGCTATAACAAAACAGGTGCCACTCTGCCAGCCACCCCCCACGTAGCATACCTTTGGAACAGTCCATGCCGTGGTATCCAGGGAAGCAGTGGCACGCACCGGACACACATTCACCGTTGCTATGGCAATTCCGGGGACACTCTTGCACTGAATCTGTTGAGGAAAGCGAGGTTTTCAAGATGAAAAGTATTTCAAGATGACAGTAACAGACAATAGAACATAACCTCAATAGCAATATCATTATTACTAGCATTATAATCATGATCATCATCGTCCATATTATTCCCATCCAGGGTGTGGCCCAGCCTCGAACCCTGTGCCGCCTGGACCCCACACCCCCCACAAGCTGTACCTGGTGAAGCGGGGGGAGGATCATAATAATTATAGTTCTAATAATAAAATAATGATAATAACAATGTTCCCAGCGTGGGATGCAACGACTGGCCAAGATGTCTGGGGGCTGCTCCAGCCTGCCGTATCAGATGTGCTTCCTGCTTAGTGCCCATCTCGTTTTTTTTTTTTATTCCTTCCTTGTTTCTCTGTACAGGAGGTACCTGCCCTCTCGAGCAATTACCATTATATTAAACTGAGATTACTCTGCAACACCAATTAGACAAATGAGCCACTAAATCTGTGAAAGGAAGGGCCCTCACGATGGATCTGTGCAAGGTTAACTGGCAAGGTGACACACGCATCACATGACAATGGCACTCTTTCCTTGGGCCTGAGCTGACGTATGACTGTCACACGACCCATCCAATTATTCCCATAATGACCAAAGGGGAAACGGTGATCGTGTTCATTGATTTCCCCCTTTAAGGAAATTTGGCGTCATGGGATATGGGTACTAATGGGGGGGTCTGTCCCGGGAAACTGACAGGAAAGCTGTTTTCCATGTCACCTGAGTCCGGACTCCCCAGGCAGACTCCAAAGGCCCAGCCTGGCGCCCTGGCCTGACCCAGAGGGCGGCTTTCCTTCTGGCTTCCTGTCTGCACCCAGGCCCCTCCCAGCTTCCTGCGTGCCTTGTTTACAGCAGAGCATGTGCATCTGGGAGCTTGTCGCCTCCAAGGTCATCAATATTTTAGCGGGGAGCATGCGTGTGCACCCCCGACTCCCTCCACACTGCTCTCTATCCTAAGTGCTCGTTAACCCAGTTGCAAGGGGAGGGTGGCCTGCAGAGGGGGAGATATTGCAGAGCGTACCTCAGGGCACGGTAGCTCTTTATCTGTGACTATTCTGCCTGACATCTGCCATGCTCCCACTCCATCACAGTTGCCCCCCCCAGGCCCAACAAGCCCGGCTTTGGGGAGCTCGCGTACATCCTCGCGCCCGGATACGTGTGGCATATCCCATAATGCACCACACGCCCGAAATGTACATGACGTCCCAGACTTAGGTGCTGTATCCCGCATTACGGGGGTTTCTGGGAGGCGGCGATAATCCCATAAGGCATGTCAAATCCCGGGCCCACCTTCCGTCCTGCTACAGAAATAGTCAGAAGATCCTGATGCCAGCCCCAAACTGGAGGGCTGGGGCGAGAGTGAGAATAAGACGGGGACTGACCGAGTACCGCCGTGGTGACAGAGACGGCTTCCCGCTCCCTGCCGTCGTTGTAGAAGGCCAGGTGCCAGCTGCCGGGCTCCAGGTACTGCACGAAGACGGCCTCGTTCAGCAGCACCGTCTGCGCGTTGCGACGCTGCCGCGGCGACTCCACCACGCTCCACTTCTGCTTGCCGTCCAGGCGCTCCATGTAGTCGTACTGTCCACATCAGGAGCGTCGCGAAAGAGATCAGCCAATCAGACGGGGCGCCCAGCCCGGTGAGACCGCAACCCACCTGATTACACTCAGCCAGCTTGCACTTCCTGAATCATCGAGCCCCAGCTTCTCCTTAGCTACTCAGGTCCTTCTGATGTGGCCATGCTAATTAGCTCATACTTAACAATTAGATAGACTAAGGCTGCTTTTCCACGGCACCAGGCACTTCAAGGTGTTGGTTTTCCACTGGTGTAAAAACTGGTACCGTTTTTCTGACGAGTTGTGCTGCCTTGTCAAAACAGGCAGCCTGGTTCGTCAGAACACAGGCGCGGGATAAAAGCACAACATGAGAGGGGGTACTTTGCACTGAATTCGCAAAATGGCTGTAGGATACAGCTGGACGATGCTGGATATCAAATCTAACATCACATGTTATGCACATGCAGTTCTTACATCGCTAGTCAGCTATTGAGATCAGGCTTTTTCATACATTTATACTGTACAGACATTAAAGCACAGGGGGTAAAGTTTCGCTAAAACATTTTTACTCTGGCATAGGGAAAAAACATATTCCTTTTAGAGATTACCCAATGTATGTTTTTAAATCAGTCTACAGTTTACTTTTGCTTGAGCGCTGCATGCGTTCTCCCAGGCAATCATAATTACTCTCAATCTTGCTGTTTAAATCACTCCTAGACGGGTATGCGAGAAATTTATGTTCACTGATTTTTGCTTTATAAATACCCCAATATTTATTACAACAAAAATCACATAGATATATTTGAAAATTCTACAAAACTGTGCTTCCCTAGTATATTAAATAAAATACTTTAAAAAATTCTTGTTATGCCATCCAGATCTTGGTGTATCTGTTCTTCCGACAAGAACACAATGTTTTTTTTTTTTGAGTTTGTGACTTCAAGACAGAGGTTGTATTGTGTTTTAGAATTGGGCTATCAATCGACAACAAGTTCCACCCCAAAGTACCAAAGTACCAAAGAAGTACCCCAACTGGTTTGGCAGTTTCGGTACTGGTACTCCACTGGAAGTCAATGGAAAAGAGAATGTACGGTACTTGGTGTGGTGGGAAAGCACCCTAAGGAGAGGCTGGATTAGGATGTGACAGGAAAATGCCAGCACAGCGACACACACACAGACAGACTGACACACAAACCTATGTACCTATCTAAATGGGGACCGTCCATTCCTTTCTATGGGAAAACCCTAATCCCAGTCACAACACCCTTAACCCCTATGCAGCCCTAACCTTAACCATAAGTAACCAACCCAATTACATGACTTTTGGCATTTTTACTTTTTTGATTGCAATAAAACTAAGGTCATCCGAATGGGGACCTGAAAAAAAGTTGGTCCCCAAATGTGATCCATGCAAACCCAAAAACACACGGCTACAGAGAATGTTCCACGCATACAGCCATTACTACTGACAACACTATGGTTACTCTGCACTGTAAATAAAATTGCCCCCTCCCTTGCCTGAAGTACAGGTACGTCTGAGTGCCTGTCACAGTCACAAGCAGAAGGTGAAGGGCCAAGTAATGAGAGAGAAAGGGTGGGCTGGAGAGGGGAGGGAGTGAGGGAAGACGTATGGGGGATCGCGATGGGTGTGGGACAGAGAGGCTGTGAGCACTCACCTGTGCGTGAGAGGGGGGCAGGCCCTTGCGGATGTAGACCCCGAAGAGCGCTTCCCTCCCCAAAGAGATGTTGAACTTGAGGAACTGCGGCTGAGTGAGACGCAGGAGAGACCTCCAGAAGACACCCGGGGCCACTTCCTGGGTCACCCGCTGGCCCACCTCCAGGTCACCGGTGTCGATGCTGCTGTTCTGGATTGGCCAGGAGCCTGGAAAAGATGGGCGGGAGGCCATTTTGACCCTCAACGGGTGGAGGAGCGTCTAGAGAGCGGCTACTATGCGGAGCAGGTTCACCTGCCACGTGTAAACAGAGCATCATAGCTGGGCGCATTCCTAGAACTGTCAAAATAAAACTAACTGCCATTCCCCCAGGGTGCCAGAGGGGGGCACTGTCGCATTCAAATGTGTGTTCTTAGATGTTCTTAGGTCAGGATCTGACTTTCCCCTACTGGTTGGAACTGCCATCTGACCTTTTCCCTGTGCTCCTATTGGTCCTAAGTCTCCTCAGCAAACAGCTGTCTGAGTTACGATTGGCTGAGACCTAGACAAAAACATGCTTCGATACTGCGTGGAAATGCTGCACTCGCATCATGACTTCGGTCCCCCTGTGGTGCAGTGACACATTTCCAGCAAACCCCCTGGAGAGGCCGGCTTTCAGTGTACAAACGAGCAGCCCCGCAGACAGCCGCGCCATTCACCTGCAATCGGGTCAGATCTGTGCTGGAGGCCAGCCGCTGTGACAAGGAAAATCTGTGACAAATGGCGAAGGAAATAAACAGGAGGGAAGAGGCGGGACGGCGCAGCGCCCGCACCAGGGGGCGGCACGGCCCCGCTCGTTAATATCAAACGGGGCCAGGAAGCGCGCAGGAGGAGGCCGGCTGCGCGACGCGGCTGAAGAGAGAGCTGGTCCGTGGGGCAGCTGGAGTGCTGGGTGCCATTGAGGCGTCACCTATGAAGGCAGCCTGGTGCCCATGCGCAGTTCCAGCGCAGCCCTGCACTGCTCACACTGTACCCACAGCCAGCAAACCCGCATGTTTTTAAAGGCTGTAAATGTCGCGACCACTGGGGGGGATTCAAACCTATGACCGGCCGGGCAGGGCACTGCCATCTGCACGGGCTTCACGCGAGCTCTCACATGGGCCCCCCAAGGCCCGGGGCCAAACCCACTTGCTACCCCTGGTTCTCCCATCTGGGCCGAGCTGAAGTGGGCCACAGGCGGTTGCAGGAATGCATAGTGGATTCAGAAGCAGGTATAGCTGATGTCACGGCGACAGGTCACCAGCCCAGGTACATCGCTGACGAGGCTGAATGCCTCCTCATCCAGGCCAGGCCAACAACTAGCAGGAGCAAACTCTGTTTTCATCATTTACCCATGGCTACTGCTCGACTGCTCAACAGGGAGCTCCCCCCCCCCTCACAACTTTCATAGAGAAACTCAGGACCCACCTCCTCCCGTGGACATTTCCTGCTGCTCCTTTTTTTACCAGGAGTGCAGTTCCCGTTTCAGGAGGGCCCTTTTTGACCTCCACCTCCCCCACACCGCTCCTCGAATCTCTCCGACAGGGTTTTATTCTGGAGGCATAAACGTCTCCATGGTCCTTCCCCGTCCCATCTGAGCTCTTTAGTTACCTACCATGTTTTTTTTTTTCCCCCCAATTCACGATGATGGGGTCCATAGAAAGCGAGCAGATCCCAGCGGTGAATGACCCTTCACGGTCATACAGTACAACTGTTTCCCGGCACGGGCCAAATTCGACGGGTCATGAAACGGAGGCCAAAAAAAACCGCAGAATGCAGCCATTCCTCAGCAGTGTGCGACCCCCAGCGAGGGAAGCTGGGCTCAGCTGCTGAAAGCGGCTTCCAGCAGAGAGGCCTGAGCCAGCTGAACCATTCTGAACACTCCTCCTCCACACACTTCTTTCTGGCTGTGACACCCCCACGAAAGCATCATGCAGGAAGCACTGGACACGCAGGGAGGCGTGGGAGTACATACGCCTTGCTTAGGCGTGTTTGGGAGAATCGGCCAAGTCAAACCCTTGCAAAACGATTAATCTGTCTCATGTTGATTATCTTACCCTAAAGGTCATGTGGGTGGTGTCATAGGACGTGGGGAAGCCTTCGCAGACAGGAATCAGAGATCCCCGAAGCACTGCATCCATTTCTGCGGTGCGAGTGCCTTTGTGTGCATGCTTGGCTGTTTTTAGACACTTCATGGTGTTAATTCATCTTGATTCAGGGGAGTCACATGGATTTCAAAGACAGTCTGATAGTGGGAGCAGGAGTGTAATGGGGTGAATCTGTAATAAGAGGAGCATGACGGTAACAGCCCTTTGAACGTGGTGGGGGGGTTCTCATCACAACAATGACCTGAAGTTGCTTTGAGGCTGAAGTTACTTCTTTGTTCAGGCACTGAAGGTTTGCCGAGAGAAATGATCTACTTCCTGTAAAGGATTGGGGTCCCCTGATTGGTTGTTGGCGTTTGTCAGCACAAACCCATTCTTACCTCTGCCTCCAGAGGGCATCGCTGCTCCATCACTGTTCCCCGGCAGACCTGGGCTGATCCCGTTGTTGATCATGTGACCGTCAGCTGGCTGGAGCTGCCAATTAAGTCCAAGCAAGTTCATGGCTGAAGGACAGAAGAGAGGGAAGAATCATACTGGTCAAGGAAGTGGAAGGAGCTGGCACTGGGCTGTACTGTATAACCTGCAAGGGGTTAAATATAGGGTGGCCTCTAGTACAGTCAGGACATGCTAGGAGTACCCATGAGGTCAACAAAAAAATGTGATGACTTCACAATGCTTCACCAACAGGTTACAAAACAGTTTTAAGTTGTTACATTTCATTAAAACCTTGTTAATGTGTACAGGTTTAAATGGATGGCAGCATGGGGAAATGAGGCCTGTGGGCAGGCATGACGGGTGTTGAATGTCTGGGCCACTGTCTGATGTCAGCATTACCAGGAGGTTTACCCCGGAGAGCGCAGTCCGGCCAAAGCCTCGGGACGTGCGCTCTTGCAGGTGACCGGTTACCTTGGCAACGGCAAGCATCTGATTCCAGCTATCGCACACACATGTGATCCCCTTCCCTGGTCCCACGACGGGGGCCCAAAGACCAGCAACTGCATCCCTCCCTCAGGTATTAGTCTTGTCAGGTACGCGCCGAGGAATTGGCACGTTAAGCAAACACCCATGCTTTCTGCCACTTTCCTGCAATGGCCAGTGGGTGACTATGCTGGCGGGGGGAGCGTGCTTCCACCTCAAGGGGCAACCTCATGAGGGCATGTTTATCTGGGAGGCCTTACACGACCTCACGTATTTAATGAAGAGAGAGAGCTCTTCTCCCCCCCGTTTGCCGCAGTTTGGGGCCATTCTGCTTGTGAGAAACCTCATACGATGGCATTCTGCAGTCCTCCGCTGGTTGTGCATCTGTCTTGACTAACAGGCAAAAATCAAAGGGATGCAAGGCGATTGTATCCATGGCATCGAGACGTGACACGTGGAACATATCGCTGGTGTAATTGCACAGGCCGTTTCGCCATTTGAAGGACACAGTGACCTCTGCTGGTGGGGCAGGTACCCAGCATCGATTTCACACCGCCGTCTCCAAGAAGCTTTTGTTCAGAAATAATACACGGATGGCATAAAACTGACAAAGACAGAACCACCCCCCCCCCCCCCCCCCCCCCCCC
>JAODKK010000002.1:14463838-14477169 GCA_026774405.1 Petrocephalus microphthalmus | reverse complement strand
GGGGGGGTTAAGGATGGAAGATGTATGACAGTAGCTGGGGGGAGGGGGTGTGTAATTAGTGTAGCCTATCAACATGGCCTCCTTCACCATTACGTCAAGCGTGCATGCGGATCAGAGCAGCAGACAAAGAGAGAGGGCAGGCTCAACAAGGCCAGGCTGTTGGTACAGTGACACACAGGTAGGGGGCGCCGTGATGCATTCCACGTTCCCCGTTCTCAGCCATCTGGAGGCCCACGACTTCACAGCAAAGGTGGCTGCCTGTCTTACCCATCCACTTTAAAAAGCACCACGTGACTGGCACGGGAAGCAGCACCCCAAATAAGCAGAGAGCGCCGATCACTTTGGGAACCTGGCACGGCACTGACCAGAGTCAAGGACACGCCAGCCGGTTACAGCAGCCGCTACGTCCATTTGCATCCGGCAAAAAGGAACAGCACATCCAGACCTTGCTGGGTGCTGAAGAGCTGAACCTGACCTGAGATCTGCCAGCTGCCAGGACTCCATCGTTTCTAAGACTGTTATGGGGGGGTCCCACAGGCAGCGGCCACACAGCTGTACGACGTAAAACGCAGATTACCGCTGGAGGACCTTGTTCAGGATAGGGGGCAGATGTGTGCCAGAGAAAGGGGCTCCAAATGTCAGAGCAGCTCAGGAGCTGACGCCGCACGGCAGCCATGGTGCACAGTGCTGACTGGAATGCACTGCCTCCACGGGGCGCGGGCCAGGGCGTGCACAGAGGACAACAGCTGGCTAATCTGGGAGCTCAGATGCTCTCTGGTGGAGATGCGGCTCAGAGGGGAGCTGAGGGGGCGACACACATCTGAGATGACTCCATACTCCCGCAATAATGACTTCAGAGTAACTGCAATTTCAAGCCAGTGAAAATGAATTCAGGGCAGAGATCGACACCAGTGACCTCGCAAATGCATGACCCAACTTCTCACTCAGCTCTAATTACCATCCTGTGCACGGCTTGAGTCTGGCTTGATGACACACCATCCAAAACAAGGAACAGGCTGCCTCACCTAAATGTTCCAGTAGAATAAACAGAAGGGGGGGGGGCAATAAATTATTTTCGCTATATAAACTAAATCCAGCCTTTTGTCTGATTAAACCGTTAGAGGAGAACAGAGACTGCTAAATAAATACATTCTAACCTCAACTAAATGTAACATCTGGCCTTAATGCACAAGAAAGGAAGGAAGAAACACCATTAATAAGCATGTTTCACACTCACGGGGACCTCGAACCTCGAGGGAAATGCTTTCTGTAAAGTCAGGCCACGGGCCATCTCACCAGCGACGGAGCTTAAAAAGGCAGACAGCAAACCACGCTTTTTGTTAAAGGGTCAGATGTTAGAAAGACATCCAGGTGACTGGAGGCATGAGCAGGTCTTTCTGGGGTACTCGTTCACCATCCAGGATGGCACACCCTAACCCTAACCCCAACCCGGGCCCATCCGAGCATGCTCACTTGAAAGACACGAATGAATGAACACATGGAGACGATGGCGGGATCGATGCTATGAGAGCCGGAGTGACAGGGACAGGGACAGAGACGTTGAGAGATTAGAGCAAAGACACCAATACCAGAAGCCATGTGGCCCTCCCCGTTCCAGCGCATTTGTTATTCGGTGACTCACAGGGGTTCCAATAGCGGCAATCGATATTCTGAGCTGAATTATAGACGGTTCCTGAGGCCCATTAAAAACGGTTTGTGTTTAAAATCTCATGCTTACCCAGCAATATCTGATTCGCTCCAACGTCGGCCGTGACGGCTCCTTTGGGAGTGCAGGCAGGGAGCAACAGCGTCGGGCCATTTAGTATTGTATGCTAAAGCGCTCGTCCCCAACGTTCATGCTAAAGTGCTCCTTCCTGCCGTTCTGTACAATGCTGACCCCCACCCCCTGCACCCCCACTACTCCCCCCAAGTCAGGTGGAGCTATAGTAATTTCAGATATCCAAAATCAGTTAGCTCCTGGTGGTTTACTGAAGTTACAACTAAGGTTAGGGTTAGGGTCACCAACACCCCCAACACCCCCCCACACAAACACACCACCCCACACTGACCACCAATGTAATTTCTGTCTTTCTTTTAATTTCAGAAATTTTAAAGATTTCTTAAAACTGATAACTCCTTGGCTTTAAAATGATTATAAAGTCCAAAGCTAACTGCTAATGGCTAGACCACTGTCAGAGCCATTCTCCCGGACACTTCATCATGCTACGCTAATTCCATAATAACGTCGCCGGGTGGCCACTAATTCGATCAAGTAATAATGTCCCCAAACATCAGTGCACAGGCCTGATGCCTCCACGGGGCCTCCCAATGTCCTCAAAAGCGGTGCGCTCACACTTCAGCAGCCGGGCAGTCTGTCGGTCTGCCTGTGATGAGCCCATAATAGAGAAAGGCAAAAAGCCCAAACAAGCAGTTGTTTCCTGAATGGACCATTTGGTATCCAGAATCACAACTTAATAGTTATATTTCTTACAATCAAGCTTCCAAGAATTGACCTTAGAATTATTTAGCATATGTCCAGAATATACGATGGACTCGCAGCCTGGGAATGTGCTACTAACCGGGCAGGGGTGGGTATATCCCCCTTGGATCACCGTGGGAACATGGTGACCAACAGGCTGGACCCCCCTGATATATAGGCTACATAATACCAGGGTTGAGGGTGGAAGAGAGGCCCTCACTGGAATCAGACAATGTGGATTTTGTTTGGTGTGGCTGGAAGATTGTGGAGAAAGGCAGGATAATTTGGGCCCACCTTTTCAGTCCCTAATTCAGGGATTCATACGTCTCGTCACCCGAGCCAATATATGCAGGCGGATGATTCAGGATGGACGAGTCGGTCGGGAGCTTCTCCATTCATATGCCTTTTGAGGAGATGACACTGGTGACTCTGCTATGCTCACCTCCGCAACACCCCATCCTTTTCCCTTCAACTGGCACTCGGCCTTCTGGGTACTCAGCTATGGAGGCTGAAGGGCCACGTGCTTGCTTGAGCACCAGTGGTGAAAAAAGTACTTAGTTTTCATACTGAAGTAAAATTTTAAAGTACCTGGTTTTGCAAGTACTTAAGTAAAAAAAAAGTACTACTGTATACATTCAAATTTGGGAATCATAGTGTGGGTGGACTGGCAGAAAATCAGGTGGGCCAGTGTCACAACAATTCACTCTGCAACAAAATCACACTACTGAATGAACTACGTGTTTTTTTTTTTATTGGGTTCTAAATGACCTGTGGCATTACTGAGACCAAATGCACAAAGAAAGAAAAATCTATTTGTCTCTCAATAGCACATTTCCTGTTACTGATCTAACCACACACACACATACCATGGTTTTATCGTACTGTATTACTCGCCGTGAGCACTGAATGGGGAAGCCTGAGCTCCATCTGAGTGGGCCTGGGACCCCCCCCCCCCCCAGTCCGTCCATGCCTCCGCGGGAGATTCAAATCTATTGATCTTACAAAAAGCAACCTATCCTTTTACATTCCATGGATCGGAATGCAGCATTGTAAGTTACAGGGCGTCACAATAAGGAAAACTGAGTCACCATAGGGTAAGCAGATATTCTCCATTCATTCAGAAAAAGTGGAGATAATAGCTGAGCACGCCGGTGCAGGTTAGTGGAATGACTTTTTTATTCTGTGGAAAATGAAGGATCGAACTACAGGCCAGGTTAATAATAAATTATAAACATTTGGCAGGCCGGTACATTCAGATCTCTTGTAAGGGGTGAAAGAGCCAATGAGATCCCTCGTCCCCCACTACAACACCTGATCGCCCAAAGTAATCATCACCATTATTTCACTAGTAGCTCTAGTACTTTTAACTTGATAAAGTTTTAATATCTGACTGCAATTTTGGTATATGAACCGATAGCCTGCATTGTGCATCTCAACATATTGTTTGTTCCAGTTCCATAAAGACAGTATAGAAGCAATAACAATAATAAAAAATAATAATAATAATAAAAACAAAGAAAATATTGCTCAAGATTTGTGAGAGAAAGAAAAAATAAAATGATTCAGCTTTTACCCAGAATCGAACAGCCCAATGAACCAATGAGCGTTTAAGATACAATTGCTGCTCACCATCGTTGACAGTTATCATCTGAACATCTTGTGCACTGATGGGACAGCAGAGGCCTTTATTTTTCAAAGAGAAATTCACGACATGAGCTATTAAAATGATGCCACGGCCGGTTGTGACAGCTCATAACAGCTGTCAGATCAGAAGAGACCCCATTTTCTTTAGCTCTTAGTGGTCATCACAATGATCTGTCAGGACACTCAAGACACATCTGCGAGGAATCTGCAAAGGAGCTCCGATTTGGACGGAGCGAGTGGACCTTCACTACAATAAATAGACCATCTGTCTGCCAGTGTTTAATCTCGGCCCAGAGAGGCACCCATGACAGAGGTGATGGTGGGCAGGGCTGCCTGAACACCTTGTCGGAATTCATGCGGATGTCATGAAGGATGTTTGAAAACAGAAGGGAGGTAAGGTGGAAAAAACCACCACATCTGGTAGACGGCGAGTTGCCCAAAGTGGGCCGAGAACACCAGTGTAACTTTCCCCAAATCTATGCAACACACTGTTTTTAATACTCTTCCAAGCTACTGATTTTTTCAAACAGAGGTGACATGATTGCTTTCCAGAAATATGCCATATCCGTCCATCCACTGCCAAGAGCCAATTCTCAGTCAAGGTCACCGTGACCTTGGAGCCAATCCTGGAAAGCAAAGGGCCTTAAGGCCAGGTGGTGCCTGTAGAGGCTAGGCAGAAGACGGCACAGCTCACTCAGCCCACTCAGTCTCACAAAGGGGACAGTCCAAAGTTTGCCAAAACCTGCATGTCTGCAGACTGCATGGGGTCACTACGGCATCCCTACAGATAGACAGCATGAAGGCACAAATGCTACACAGGCGCAAATATCACAGAGATGCTGCGGAAGCCTCCGGCCAAGGTGTTAGATGGCTCCCCCTGTCCAGAGCCCCTCGGCTGAAGGGAGAGATAGGACTCAGAATCCCAGCGATGACGATCCCCGATGCATTCCCGGGAAATGGGGGCGGCAGGCCGCCTGTCGACGCAGAAAGTGTGGTGGAGAGGAGGGGTAGAGGTGTCATAAGGATGTTCATGCAAGAGCCCTGGGCAAGGGGGACAGGGCTGCTTGCTTCAGCTCTCAGTGCAGTCCTGCTCCTCCAGAGCAGACTCCCTCCTTTAACGGGCGACCTTGAAACATGGGCTCAGTCCAGCTTTTATTATTCCCTTTAAACGGGGACACATTTACAAAACACTCCACAGCGAGGCACGTTCCCTCATGCTGCGTGAGTTATCACTTTAAACAGCGGGCGCTTAGCTTTTTGTCACTACGGTATAAATTGCGATATTGACTCCACTGGTGCACAAAGGGCTTCCAAATCCCAGTCTCCGACATCCCAATCCTCTGCTCTCCATCCACATGGAAAAGCACCCCCCCAAAACAGAGCCAGTCACACGGCAGATTTTTTATTCGTTTATTGCTTTGCATCACCACTCTCTCTTGGGAGGGCAGGCGTGATGCTGGTCAGTGGCACGGAGCTGATTTTCTCTGCAGAGAAATGCAGGGCAATGACGTCCAGGCGGTACGTATTGAATACGTGTTCTGTAAGCCTCATAAACAAGATAACCGTGCTGGGGAGGAGAGGCCAGGTGCGGGAGGACAGGACAGAGCTTCCCGAGAAGAAATTTAAGCTCCGTATCCATTTAGTTCATTTTCACCGCCTATCTCAAGGAGTTCAAAACCAATTTATATTCTGTTTTTGTAATAAACATTTTGCCCCATGTCCCATGGCCCTGGTACCTCATCCTGCCGGTATGCAGAGCTCATCCTAACACTGTTCCATGTGTACTTTAAGATAATCTGTTTCACCGAATGCAATTGGAAAGAACCTCAGGCCAAACACCCCCATCAATACTGCCCCAAGAGTGACACCTGGTAGTTTAGAGGTTCTACCTCAAAATTTTATTTCTGCATAATGACCCACAGGAAAAAGGGGGAGACTAACTTGACATTCTATGCATTCATTTTACCTTAAAAAGTAATGCAAAAAACACTGTTCTCCAATGTATACTTAACGCCTTGAAAACGCAAGCATGCAGATGTTCACGGCCTAATGCAAATTGAACAAATTATTCGCCACACAAAAGCATCTGTGCTCCCCTCCCGGCACGGGGCTGGGAAGCGGTTTTGTTTGCAAGGCCCGTCGCGTAACACCAACTGCCAGACATCGGCGGGCTTCAAAAGAGCCGGCTGGAAGGGAATGAAAGCGCCGTTTGCGATCCGCATGAAAAAAACGGGACACCTAAGGAAACAAGCAGACACACTGTTCACTCATCACAGCATCCAAAGGCTCGCCTTCTACTGCCAGTGAGCACAGCTGTGAGGAAGACATAAGAGGTCACTCCCCACACGATCCCAGACTGCATCTGACAAACAAGCAAGCGAGCAAGCAAACAAACAAACAAACAGACCCAGTGATTTATGGGCGACTAAAAGCTAACGCTTTTTGCCAAACTGGCCAATCGATTGCAGTACAGACACGTCAAGTCCCTTGTTAAATAGTCACGTTTAAGACCACCGCTATCTGAGAAGGGCACCAGATATTACACAGACGCGCTGGCTTTTTCAGGGAGGGCATCAGGTACTTCGAATGACATGTATCTTCAGGTAAATGTCTCACGAGAGAAATCGTCTGAGGCCTAATCAATTAAAACTCTATCAACTTCGGGGCGACATGGCCATCCCAAGAATCCGGGTAGAGAACTTGCCCAAACTCCAGGCAGAATTTGCTAAGCAGGAGGCGGCTCTGTGATTGAAAGCAGAGGGATCAGTTAGCCCATAAACAGCAGCACTACTTCCCTTATAAAGATGTCAATGGGAAAACGAAAGCAGAATGAGGCTTGTTTACATGCAATGAGAGTAACACATTTAGATGTTTATGTCCTTGTTTTATAAAACAAGCTGGAACCTAACCAGATGGTTTGGACGGCCAAATTTCCAAAGTTTCCTCTAACTGTGTTTATGTATGAGAGCAGAGAGTCTCATTACAACGCTATTCAAAAAGACACAATTTTTAAAAAATAAATATAAGCTCAGCTATGGTGATTTGGATTCTGAAACAGACCTTAAGGAGAGCTTCTTAACTAAGGTGAGAAGACATTCGAGCAGGTGTCTATGTCTGCAGGTGTTTCAGACACACTATTTTGGATTCACAGGTTTTTTTGTCACATGCAAAGTATACAGCACAACTGTACCCTGCAGTAAAATGCAAAATGCAAGTTCAACTCCCCCATTATAAGAATAACAAAAAGCAGTAAGACAAAGGTTATAGTATAATATACAGCTCTGGAAAAAATTAAGTGACCACAGCACAATTTTTTGTTTCACTCATTTCACAATTTATGATTATGCATCTGTGTAGAATATATGTTTGTTTTGCAAACTGCAGCCTGGTTCTTCTCTGTTTCTCTTTAATGAAGGGCTTTCTGGTCATTGCCAGGTTCTCCTGCTTCACCCTGTTCTTGTGTACTGATCTCTTAGAAACTTCAAGGCTGGATACAGCCTGCCACTGCAGTGCAGCCTTCTGCCAGCAGAGCCAGGAATAAACCAGGATGAAACAATGCAGATTTTAAAAAAATATAGAGTGGTCTCAATTTTTTCCAGAGCTGTATATGTAATAGATAAAGAACATTATAGTTATACAGGTAATAAGAAAACCAGAATGAGAACCAGATATGTACAACAAATGGCTCCAAAAAGCTCATGGTGCATACTGCTACTGTCATTTAGTGTAAAATAGTCGGATGGCCTGAGGGTAGATGCTCTCCTGAGCCTCGTAATTCTCACTGAGAGACAACAGAAGGGCTTTCCTGACCTTGCTTGTCTTTGGGTGGCTCGTGTCCCTGCAGATTTTGGTGACTCAGCTCCAGCATCATCATCTGAGGCAGATCAGCCTTGCAGATGCATTCGGCTAAACATACCACCCTCTGCAGAACGTTGTGGTACAGGGCAGAGCAGGTACTGACCCAGGCTGCGATTCCTGTGGTGTGGATGCTCTCTAACATTCCGGAGTAGAAGGTGCTAAGAGTGGCTAGGAATTTCCCCAGCTGCCTGAGATGGCACAGCCAATGCCTGGCTTAAGATGTCTGAGTGTGTACATGATTTGACCAGGTGAGGTCATCAGAGATACATAATCTGAGATCGAAAGGTGTTCACCCTCTCAGCTGGGCACCCTCTGAGCTGTGATGTTGAGAGGGCTGTGTGCACCATAATGCTCAAACCCAAAGTCCACCGCCAAGTCTTCCACGTGTTGAGTGAGAGGCAATTAGCCTGACACCATTGCACAGGACTGTCCACCTTGCGAAGGAGGCCTTCTCTGAGTCTTTTTTTCTTAAACAGGCCAACCACAACTGCAGCATGCCATTTTACACACACCACAGCAAGTTGATACTCTCTCCCAATATGCCTGGGAGAACTAGATCAAGAAGTAACACTGCATAAGAGATTGTGGTATTTTGTTAGCATATAAGCTTTCACAGCTTGCTGAGGAACACAGCTCCATATGTGGATACGAGGGCAAGCTGGAGACAACCCTAACTCTTCTTTCGAATGGAATATTCTTTCACTTCTCACTAATGCACATGAAACTCTGTGAAAGGTGATTAATTGTCACTGGTGACACACCACAGCACACATAAACAAAATGTGTCCTCTGCATTTAACCCATGTGACACAGCAGAGGGGAGCTACTTGAGGACAGTATCTTGCTCAGGGTACCTCAGGGGTACTTGCGGGTCAGGGGCTCAAACCGGCGATCTTTCGATTACACGGTCGCGTCCCTAACCATTACACCACCTGCCTGCCCATATGTGAAGCCATCTCTGTCCTCACCGGTGTGCCCTTAATGGTCCCTGCTCATCACAAAAGCTGGTGTTTCCTACAACCTTCCTTAATACAAAAATAGATGGAGAACAATGGACAGATGGGTGAGGTTGGAAGACACTGCTTGGTAAAATATATAATGTAACCTTCCATTTTTAAACAGAATCTCCCATTTCAAACCATATTTAACATATGACACTCATTCTACTGTATTCCACACACACACACACACGTATAAATATATACATATACACACATATACAGTATATATCTATATATATATATATGCACACACACACACCTAGGCAGACATGTATGAGAAGTAGCAATCCCAGAAATAGATCTAAATATGTGAAAAATCAGACCAATTCTCCTGCCACACTATTCATTTTAACAGAAATTAATCTTCTGTCTGAGAAAAGAAAGTCGAGTTGGATAGCAGTTAATCATGTCTGGCCATCTGTCTACATGCAGCCTGATCAGAGCTCGCACAATAGATGGGTTGAGGGATAATGGATGGGATCGCCCTCCACCCTCATTATGCTCCCCCACCTCACACAATTGCCAAACTGGCACCTGACAGAAGGAAGGGCGGGGCCTACCAAGGCATGCTGAACGATTGGACGGCTTGCAAAGAAGGCAGGAAAAGGGAGAGGTTAGGGCAAAATGTGGCTCAGTGTAGAAGGGCTGAAAGGGCAAACACTACTTAGCAACAAACTAAAGAATACATTCCTTGCAGCTGTTACTTTGATTAGATCCATCGCTGTTGCGCTATGAGCAAGAACAGGACCCTGATACTTATGATGCATCAGCATGACTCCTTCTGTTTAATGGGTACCATCTCAAAGGAACTCATACCAAGACAGATAACTGGTATAGAAATGAACTTAGACATTTTTTTATAAAGCAAACAGAATCAGAGCAAACATCTGTTCATTATTTAAAACGCATATATTAAGGCACTGCTTTATTTCCTGAGGATTCCGGTGTATTGAAGTAGAATACTAACGCTGATGTGGATCTGTCGTACAGCCCAAAGAGGAGGCCTGACTGCAGCCCACGTCCATTTGAAAGCCGATATCCTGGGAGGCAGAGCCTCTGCGAATGCTCTGGCAATTAGCGCAGGAGCAATTATCAGCCGCGGGATGAAAGGGATGGTTTGCTCTGAGGTGTTCCTTCATGTTTAACAGCTGTCGAGCTGCTTGTCAAATTGTCAGAGCCAGTTCTCCGACATTGAAGCTTGCAAGTGTGGGATTCGTGGCGGACGTGATTTGTGAGATTTCAATTAATGCTTTTTTTTTGTCTCCTCGTTAACCTCGATTGACACCACCTACAATGTGCAAACATGCAGCAGTGTGGGGCAGCGTTAACGAGAAAGACAAGGGGAGAAGATGCTTTGCAGAGCTTTTTCAACATGCAAAATAGCTTTAGAGCTGTCACTTACGCACCCCTGCCTCCCCTACTCTGTCACTTATGCACCCCTGCCTCCTCTACTCTGTCACTTACGCACCCCTGCCTCCTCTACTCTGTCACTATGCACCCCTGCCTCCTCTATTCTGTCACTTACTCACCTCTCCCTCCTCTACTCTGCCACTTACTCACCCCTGCCTCCTCTACTCTGCCACTTACTCACCCCTGCCTCCTCTACTCTGCCACTTACTCACCCCTGCCTCCTCTACTCCGTCACTTACGCACCCCTGCCTCCAGTACTGTCATTACATACCCCTGGCACTTGTACCGATTTTCACTACAAAAAGACAAGCAGACGGATTCAGGTTTTTTCATGATCACAGGATGACGGCTGGGAGTGAGTGTAATCTGTAGACATGGTTACAGCTTCCTCATCACAGCACAGCCATTGAGGGAGATCTCTCCCCCTTTGCTGGTGAGGAATGGAGGCAGACTCACCAACAGGTGGATGGACAAATCATACTTACCACTGGACCCTGTAAAGAACAAACTGAATGGATTTTCAAGGACTGCTGACTCTAAGCATGTGAATGCTCTAGCCGGATTTACTCTCTCCCCCTCACTTTCTGCTTCTCAGCATACAGTCTCTCTCTCTCTCTCTCTCCCATGATTACCACCTCTCATCCTTTATATAGTCACTCTATCCCTCTGTCTCTCCCCCCAGACACTCTCACTTTGTTCCTCTTTGTACCATTTCTCTCTTTCACTCTCTTCCTTCAGTCTCTCTCCCTCGCTTTCCGTCTCTCTTCCTACAGTCTCTATCCCTCCCTTTCCATCTCTCTTCCTTCAGACAGTCTCTCTCCCTCCCTTTCCGTCTCTCTTCCTTCAGACAGTCTCTCCCTCCCTTTCCATCTCTCTTCCTTCAGACAGTCTCTCTCCCTCACTTTCCGTCTCTCTTCCTACAGACAGTCTCTATCATTCCCTTTCCATCTCTCTTCCTTCAGACAGTCTCTATCCCTCCCTTTCCGTCTCTCTTCCTACAGACAGTCTCTATCATTCCCTTTCCGTCTCTCTTCCTACAGACAGTCTCTATCATTCCCTTTCCGTCTCTCTTCCTTCAGACAGTCTCTCCCTCGCTTTCCGTCTCTCTTCCTACAGACAGTCTATCATTCCCTTTCCATCTCTCTTCCTTCAGAGTCTCTCTCCCTCGCTTTCCATCTCTCTTCCTTCAGACAGTCTCTCTCCCTCCCTTTCCGTCTCTCTTCCTTCAGACAGTCTCTCTTCTTCACTTTCCATCTCTCTCTCTCGCTCTCTAGCTCACTTTCTCCGCTCTGCTCCCACCTGACTCGTCGTCCGACTTGTTATCATTGTCCGAGTCGGTGAGCGTCAGGGCGGAATTCTCCCGGCTGGACAGACCCGAGCTGCGCCGGGACTTGCTGCCTGGCCCCCCCCACAGCTGGATGGCGCGCTCCGGGGACATGGCTCCCTCCGGGTCGGAGTCGGCGTCCGAGCCAGCGCTCAGGGAGTAGCCCCGCTGCAGCAGACCCAGGTCGGGGCAGTAGGCGCTCTGGTGTGGCGACGGCGGCTCGCAGACGCCCAGCTCAGCCAGCCGGAAGTTCCCTGTGGACAGCGACAGCCGTGTCACGGTGTCTTTTCATGTTACACTGCTGGGGGGTTAGCTATGAGGGGCTAGAAAAGCTACTGCTTAGAGGGGGCTGTTGAGACTGGGGACAGACTGCATTACTGGCAAAGAGGAAAGCTTAAGTCCCACTCAGAAGGGTTCCTGCGTGTGCCAGGGATTGTCGTCCTGAGCAGCACTGCCACGAGGCCTCAGCAGCCAGCAGAGAGCCCGTCCCGCGGAGGAGTGGGGAACTAAAGCGGCAGCGCCAGCGTGTGATGCAACACAGAGCCCACTTCTGGCCCACTTTCTACCCAGACTGTCGCCATCTCATTTATCTACCAAAACAAAGCGAAAGGAATGTGAAAGCTATCTAAAGATGAGCTCTCCTGTCGTCAATCCAACCAAGTGAATTCGACTGGTTAGGATTCTAATACGTAAGATCGCGGAGGATGTGAAACGGGAGAGGAATGCCGACGAGCCAGGGGGGTGGGGGGGGGGTAGGAGAACAGCGCCACCACGTTTACCCCGGGGCCCTGTCTCTGAGGCATGGCTATGAAGTGCCATCCTGGCCATCTTTGGGGTGCACACTCTTCCTTCTGCCCTCCAGCAAAGCAGCATCCTCCTTGTATGCTGACGAGCAGCTGCAGGTAAACCCAGGAATGCACCTTTACCTGTAGACTCATTTTAAAGATTATTTTGTATTGTGCGGTCCCATATTTTGGTCATGTGCAGTTAGATACTTGGTTTTACTGAACCACTGAACCAAGTCATGTCCAGGCCTGGTTAATATGTTACGGTGGAGCTATGTGTCTGAAAGAGCAGATCTGGTGCCCCTGCAGACCCGTGTCCCCCGAAGGCGTGTGTTCCCCAAAGGTGTGTGTCCCTCAAAGGTGTGTGTCCCCCGAAGGCGTGTGTCCCCCAAAGGCGTGTCCCCCAAAGGTGTGTGTCCCCCAAAGGTGCGTGGGTCCCGAAGGCATGTCCCCCCCAACGGTGCATAGGTCCTAAAGGCGTGTGGGTCCCAAAGGTGTGTGTCCCCCAAAGGTGCGTGGGTCCCAAAGGCATGTGTCCCCCAAAGGTGTGTAGGTCCCAAAGGCGTGTGGGTCCCAAAGGTATGTGTCCCCCAAAGGTGCATGGGTCCCCCGAAGGCGTGTGTCCCCCAAAGGTGTGTCCCCCCCAAAGGTGTGTGTTGCCCAAAGGCGTGTGTCCCCCAAAGGCGTGTGTCCCCCAAAGGTGCGTGGGTCCCGAAGGCGTGTGTCCCCCAAAGGTGCATAGGTCCTAAAGGGGTGTGGGTCCCAAAGGTGTGTGTCCCCCAAAGGTGCGTGGGTCCCAAAGGCATGTGTCCCCCAAAGGTGTGTAGGTC
>JAODKK010000002.1:14387283-14399267 GCA_026774405.1 Petrocephalus microphthalmus | reverse complement strand
GAGGCAAAAATGGGGGGAGGCGGGGGGAGCATAGCAGACCAGGAGCCGGGAGATGAGTAGAATTAACCACATCCACAAAGTCAAGTTTCGGCAATACTAAATATTTATGATACTACCATTGGGCTTTTTTTGGAAGGTGCCAAGCGGACCACACCCCATTTGAACGGCGAGCTTGGCGATATGCCCGATACAAGGAGGAGCGACCCAGGCAGTGAAGATGATATGGTATACTTAGGAAACCGTCCTACTGACAAAAGAAGCCATCCTACCGATGGAAGAAGTGTTTCCCACATGTTGGGCTGGGAGGTAAAACTCGGCCTCCTGAAAGTGCTCCCAGAAGAGATTAATCACGGCACACTGGCACCTGTGCCGGCTCGATAAATCAGAGGCTCTGACCCAACGTAGCAGACTGGGCCAGGCCAGGGGCAAGCGTGCGCAGACATGGCTGCAGCCGGCTGTCACACAGCTGGGCTTCGATCTCCTCATGAAGGCCGTCAAGCATCTCAAGCCTGGGGTCTTCTAGAACCCGAGGAACGCACAAATACAGAGGTCAAGAAGATCACTGCGTCACCCCCCCAAGACCCAACGTGCGATGCTGATGGTGCCACTCTGCTCCAAGGGGATCATCCCTCCGGAGACTGTAAGCTTACCATCGCAGCATTTAAAACAGGAAATCATGAATTATGAATGGGCAGCCGGGCTTTACAATCAGCATGTCACGCCAATTCCATCTTTTACAAACAGCGCATGGAGCAAACTGAAAGCAACTCGCCAAAACACATTTGGTTCGACTACACAATTTAATAAAATCAATGCATTTATTTTCATTAACTTGTTCAGAAACCGCCAGGTTTCTACACTCACTGCCTTTCATGGGAGAGCAATTTTCAACATTGTCGGGGAATCTAAAAATCAATGCGATATTCTGTATTTATAGCAGACTTATTAAGTAAACACTCCTTATCATCTAAACTTTAAAAATGTGATTAATTCAAAATCCAACCCTTAGGTTCAATATATTCAAAGCAAAAATGCTGCTTTGCTTTGAAAAGTTTCTGAGATAAAGGGTGACTTTAGAGTGAAGCCTGAATGACATATATATTATGATTACTATTTTTTTTAGGAATGAACATTTCCAAACTATCGTAAAATGAAGCGATGTGAGCCCCCCCCAAAAAAAGGCCCCAAGGCAATTGCGCGTAATAAAGTTAAAAGCCCTTATTTACTCCGGCGAGAAAGGACCTAAAATTAGAAGCGCACTTTACCCATGAGCAGTCTGAGCTCCTTTAACAGCTTTCATCCACTTTGACTCAAGGCAGCCTTTACTGCTGACCTAAGGAACACTTTCCCATAAAGTTGTTGCTTCCCCCCCCCGACATAATTAATGGTGTTTTGCATCCATTAAGAAAGGTGAGCAGCGTGTAAAAATGGGCCGCAACAAGTGTCTGTCTGCCGATGTGTTTCGCCAGTTACTTTCCACTTCCTAACAGGACAAGCACCACAAATGTTTGGTAATTAGAAAATAAATTGGGAACTGCTTTCTGGGGGAAGGAGGGATTTATTTACAATTTCCAGGAAAGCAACCTGGGAAAGCATCATTGAAGACCGAAAATAATGAAGAGCCCCTGGTTTGCGAGCGATATTTCAGGCTGGCTGATTTGGGGCGGGCGTGAAACTCCTAAGCCCTTGTTCCTTCAGCCACCAGCTAATAATCCACGTGTCCAGGGCTAGCCCAGGGAAACCAAAGTGACAAAGCAGGGGGCTGATGTGGAGAGATGCTCCCCCACCCCGCAACACTCTGCCTGGACGGGAGGACAGCCATGCATCACCATTTCTTTGCACTGTTCCCCATCAGGTGACGACTGTCACTGTCACCAGGTCACTGTCGTCACCTGACCTTTTACGAGTTGGTGGGAAGCAGGTGTTCCTCGCGGCCCCTGAAAAGTATGACAATGCTGGGTGGGGTCACCTAACCCTAACCCAGGGCAAAGCCAGGCTGCCATGCCGACTGCCTGAAGTAAAACCATTAACAGCCAAAGAATGTCCACAGATGTAGATCTCAAGAGCACACGGACTGACACAGGGGAGACAAGTGCATTGTTATGACTATTCCAGTTGTTTTTTCCATCTAGTGGTCAGCCTCTGGAACACGTGATGCTCTAAAGTGTCTCCCACCGTAAAGCGTGCAAGACCCTGACATGGACACGAGCCGAGGGCGTGAAGTACAGCGGGGGCAATCGAGACCACGATGCCGGACGGGAAGTAATAAGTGCCTTTAACGACAGACGGCACCGCGCTTCAATTCTGCCTCGCTGCTCCTGACTGCTGAAGCAATGCAGCTACTGCACAAAACCTCTATCCCATAATCCCCTAATCTGCTGGAACCTGGAAATCACTGTCTGCATCTGTCCAGCTAAAGGCGAGAGGGCATGCTGCCGGCGTGGTATGATGACACCCTAACCCACGCCGGAAGGGACAAGGCCCACCCAGAAATTATTTCTATAAAGTAACGCTTCTGTAGCCTGAATAGTTGCAGCTGCAGGAAGCATAAATACCTGACTTAATTGGATTCCATTGCGGGGGGCAAATATCATCACAGGGTGCAGTGCCCCTCCGCTACTGGGCTACAGGGTCAGGCTGGCCGTACATCAGCCTCTGCAAACATATACCACCAGGGCAATGCTGCCGTTAGCCTGTATCAGGGCCGTCCTCCAGGAGGAGAGCCAAAGTGATCACTTTAATTTGTTTATAAGGGCCCTTTGTCACATCCACGCAGATTAACGGGACAATCTGTCTTCCGCTAAAGAGCAGATTACTTCCCGCACTAGAAAATAAAATAATCGGCTGAATTTGCCAGTTTCCCGACAGGCCTTTGCCTCAACCCCACCCCCAAGCAGGAACGGACTCTTACGTGGTTCACTTACATGTCTCGTCGTCGTCCCCCCCCCCACCCTGCCCCCCCAGTGCAACTAATCCAGGCGATTTCAGCAGCGTCTTGTTGAAGTTCAACAAAAGGCCCACCTGAATGTCACCATCTCCGCGGTCAGTCAGCGGCTTTCAACTTAACATAAAGCAAAGTTCTCCATGGGATGAACTTTCATCGGGAAGCTTTGACTTTCCGTCTTTGTTTTTCTAGCGGTTCTTTGAAGGTATCCGACCAATTTCTAAGTGAAAGTGTAAAGCACTGGCAGAGAGATGAAATGGATTCGGTCATAAGGGGTTTGCGCTGTGATCCACTTGGCGTGGCTGGCGCCTGATCCGGCAGGCTGAGGGATTGCGTGGTGATTGCGTGTGACACAGCTGTCCATGGTGGGCCGAGATTAAGGCTGAGGACAGAGCCCTGGGCGCAGAACAGCTGAGGGCGCCCAGCCCGTGCTGGCTAAAAAGGAGAGCGAGACCTCATACCAGCAAACAGTGAGCAAGAGGAGGTGATCAGATGTATGCGGACATGTGTGAAGGTGCATGTGCCCCCCTAGCCCTCTTTTTTTAAATCATACTCAGTTAAGCACAAGACCCAGCACCTCCAACCCTAAATGAGCAAAACGAACTGGGTATTTTTAATTGACCCTTTTTGATTGATGAGAGACAGACACTTCTGTGTGAACATTGGGGAGTACGGAAATGCTCTAGTTGAGCTAGGGAGGGAACCCAAAGTGGGTAACAGTATACAGAACCCCCCCCCCCATCACAGATGTTACAGATGGTGGGTGAAACACGCAGGTGGGTACACTTAAACAGCCTCAATAAACCCTAACCCCCAATTATAAGCCGGTCAGGTTCCCCGCCCTCTCATCACAGCAGCACTGTTATCAGGGTACCTCAGTCCTCTCTCCGCCAGGTCCTCAGCTATAGCTTGAGGCTGAACGTTTCCAGCTCCCCGGAGACCACACGTCTTTCAGAATGCCGCCAGACACTGACTTTCGGATGAGGCGAGCCGAAGGGTTTGTTTGGGCTGCGCCATCAGCAAGCATGCTTACCAGGGGTTGCCCAGATAGCTGAAGATGAATTCCTTCCCTTAGTTTGGATGCAGCGATGCGGTGCTAATGGAGAGCAGATACCAGCGGATGCAGAGCAGAGCTCAGGACCTCAGAGGCCGAGGTGCTATTTCAATGAATCGGCACAGCATTAGAAGGACTCTGAGGAGTGAAGGGCAATATGCTTTTTACGCCTCACTGAGCCCCCGGAGGCGGGCGGATCAGGTCAGCGCACTGCGAAGACGCTGCGAAGTCCGGACAGCCTTCCGGGAAGCATCCTGCCCGCTTCGGGATTATTACTGTCCCAAGCGACACCAGGGTGGAGAGGGTGCAAAATGACATATGCAAAGACCGGCCGTCAGAGCGAACGGTTTACCTTGCAAGCTCAGTGTTAATGATCAGAAGGACGCCAGTCAGAAAATGTGTGCTTATTTAGCGGTCAGCAAAATCCTGACTACCTTGTAGATGCAAATGCGTGCATTTATGTGTAGGGCTAAAACACGTGAGCACACTCATAGACACACTATGAAAACAGGAGCTGCCAACTTTGGGCAGCTGGCTGGTGTGAGATCCGGGACAAGTCTGCACGCACACGCATGTACACGCATGCAGCAGCTTCGTTACCCTGCAAAAGGTCTGAGGGGTTGGCAATCTACACGGGCACTTTTGATGTAGCCAGTTTTAGGTTTATAATGGAATAGTGTAGACTTGCCGTAAGATCTCTGGCGTGGTCGTGCGGGCTGGCAGCCCTGCGAAACACGAGTACACGGAACGCCGGCGCCGTGGGCTGAGTGCAGGAGACGCAGCCGGGCGGAGCGACCGGATGCCCCCCGGACCCCGGACCCCAGCCCACCGGCCGAGCCGGCGCTCCGTTCCTGCTGAGGATGAAACGAAACATCGGCGGGATGGGACTTTCCCTGCAGCTGACAAACACACGCGGACGCGCTGCTCGCACACCTGCCGAGATCCATAAGGGCGGCGATATCTTACGGCAAATATACTATGCGGCAGCCCATAATAATCACAGCGATCCGTCCAGCGTGGTCCAGCCCGACTCCCGGGAACTTCATACGCAAAAGACTCCCGCCGCTGCTTCGGATTGCTGCCAAACGCCGCGGTCCGCATCGGCCGGCCGTGACAAGCGCCCGCATCGGCACTTGGGGACGCGGCGGAGCGGCTTACCTGTCCGGAGCAGCGTGCCCTCACAGCGCCATCCCTCCCGGAGGAAACTTTTCCCCTCTCGGAGCCCGATGCCGGGATTGCAAGTTTTATTTTTTTATGTATTATTCGTATTCGCCACAGGTGAATATCACGTTTACTACACGCTGCCTTCCGTTTTTCAAAAAGAATATAAACAAAACAAAAATAAATAGAGGATTTAAAACGCGGGGATAAAAGCGAACGCGATTTTAAAATGCTGAACGGAAGGAAAGCAAGGCGACGGCGCCGTCCATCAGGTGTCCGCTTACGGGGCGGGGCGGTGCGGTGCGGTGCGGGGGCTGCCGCTAGCAGTCTGGCGGCCGGGTCACCTTCTCCTCCCGATTAAACCCAAACGAAGGGATCGTCTGAATGAGAGAGGCAGCCGATCGGCGAGGCGAGGCGAGGCAGACCGGGAGCTACCATTCACAGCGAGGGAGAGTCCTCCTCCCACCCTCCTGCCCTGTCGCGCACACAGGACAGGTGCGCGTAACCGCTTCAACGTTAATGAACGGGCGGCTGGGGCGCGCGTAACCGCCGCAACGTTAATGAACGAGCGGCTGGGGCGCGCGTAACCGCCGCAACGTTAATGAACGGGCGACTGGGGGCGCGCGTGGTGCGCGTAACCGCCTCACCCCTAACGAACGGGCGGCAGGGTGTGCGGTTATAGCTCATCCCTGATTTACTACACGGGGACCAGTACGGCGTCCCGCCGAAAACCTCGCCCCCTCCGATCGGGCCACTAGGAACGCAATTACGCTTCTACATTTAAAGATGGGCCCCGTCGCAGCAACCCATGGCTTGGTACTTCGCAGCGCTTAGGTCGGATGTCAGTGACCGGGCTGCGGCGGCTAGATGCCCGGTCCGGATCAAGCTCCGGTGCCAAGCTGTTTTACGGCACAGATATCGGGATAAGCTCCGATTTCAGAAGGCACTGAAGCCTGAAGGCGGCTTCCGTTTCATTAAGATGGGCCCCGGCCAAATCTCAACCTCTAGGCGGCTTCTCCTGTGGCCCATTATTGGTGGCCGCGGACGGCTGTCAGTTCCGCTGGGGTGCATGAGAAGGGAGCCCCGCAGGACCCGCTTGGCCAGGCTGCCCCCCCGCAAAACCTCACATCAGCACCTCCAAGACATTTACGGAGAGAAACTCCGTCACTTCTCCGGAAAGGGCACTGCTGTGCGTGCTGCCGTTCAATCACCTACGAAACCCGCCGAATTCCTCGGAATTAATATTGAAAAGTCGATAAATATCGGACGGACGGTTTGGTAGTTTTGTGGCTATGGGGTAATTGCTGGGGCGAAATAAAAACAAAGGAACACAATGCTTGTACGTATGGGGGAGACGGCTGTTAAACAGGGAGATGCGCAGCTGGTATAATAATTTGCAGCCTTAGTTTAATTCTTATTTAGCGAGCATATGGCGAGTGGTATTAAGTCCGAAGCGCCGTCCCAATGCACGGAGGCTTCCGCGTCGCTCCCAGTGTGCCGTGGCGAGCGGAGAATCAAAGTGGCGCGCTTCGTATTTGCGCAGTTTTCATTCAAATATCCACAGTGCTAATTTAGCCACGATCATGCTTTGGGTCCTACAAGTACAAACCGTTGTATTTGTTTATTGCCTTCGTTCAGAGCTCATTCTTTTTTTACCACCCGTTTTGTTGCATATGCTTTTTAAATACAGATCGTACAATGGGGAACATAAATGTAAAGCTGCCGAATGTTATCACTGTAATTAATGAAGGACTCAGAAAAGAACATCTATTTTAATCTGCAGTATTCGCAATGTATAATAAGCATTTAAACATATATTTTGAAGGCCCTTCAGATATTTTATATAGAGCTTTAGTGGTTGTACTCATCTACAAATCTATTGATTTACTGACAGATTAAGTAAACTCTACTGGCAGTGACATTCTACCATTCGCTTAGAGGTGCATCTCAGCAGTAAATCCAGTGGCAGCCCCTCACCCCCACCACCACCTGTTACACCAGTCATACTTTCAAATTATCCACTGGTCCCTCATTCATTCATACACAATGCAATGCGAGGATGATACGATACGAGAATTATGTTCCTGGGTTTATGGATATGCTTTGACCCGAAAGCAACATAGCACGTTCAGCTCTAATCATCTAGCCAGATCGACTAGACTATGACATTTCCATTATTGCAGTTACTATGACTAACTGCCTGTCTATCGAACTAACCAGCTAGCTTATACAGCCAAATGTAGGCTAGAGCAGAGAATCCTTAGGCTTATTAAATTAGGGGAGCATGTCACACGTGACTGTTTTGGTATATTATGGAAGTGATCTATATCTGACCAGATCTGGCCAAACATTTATGCCCGTCATCTAAAGCCTGGTGATTATTGCACATGCACCATACAATCGCGATGCGATAGCGTGCAGCCCTCTATGACAGTATGAAAAATTACCACCAAAGCCTAGTTGAATGTAACATTTTTATACACTGTGGGGGGGTGTGTCTGAACCCTGCGGTCCTGGCACGACTTGTAAGACTTTCTCCGGGCAGGACAAAACCACATGCATCGGAAGGAAAGCAGATGTACTTTGGAGACAGTCGCAGACACGGATTTACAGGAAACGGCAGGGAGGGACGTGAACAAGAGGGAGCCATTTCGGCGTCGGCGGGAGGGGAAGGGTAACGGGCGGGACTTCCGAGTCGGGGTACTACAGCTAGGTCAGGTGTCGGGGGCTCTGTGCTTGGCTGTTTATCAGCTGACTCCCTCCTGCTGGTGATTCGGAGGCCTACGCTTGGTTGCCATGGTCTGGGAGACGGGTTGTGGTTAGTGAAACCTCAGGTAATTGTGAAGGACGCACGGCGGAATTAACCGGGAGGGGTTTGGGGGTGTCGGGTGACAGAGGGTGCACAGACAGCGTGTTTGGGGGAGGGTGTGTGTGTGTGTGTGTGTGTGTGAGGATGGCAGACTAAGACGGGTCTGCCCTCTGCACTGCAGGTATTGCATGAAAAGGAAAGGTAGCGATAAACTGTCATTTCCCTCCCCGAATCTCCCCATAGCCATTTCAGTGTTGGCCCTTAGAGACAAAGAAAATCCCCAGAAAAAAATGTTTTTTTGGGGGGCGGGGCACTCATGAACAATAATGACACCTCAGGTTTCAGTCTTACAGAAGGGGGTGACAGAGATACTGTAATGGGATGGGAAGAATAAACACAGGTGTAAAACACCCCTGCCTGAAATCTATTTTAAAGGCAGAAAATTGACTACATGGTCAGACTTGCTTAGATAAGTTACGTGGAGAGCCGCAACAGACGGCATAGGAATTAATTGGATGATATTCGGTTGCTCGTTGGTCAATATTTTTATCCCTCAGCTTTAATCCAATTTCACTGCTGAACACGTTCACTTCGAAAGTGCGACCCTTCCTAATGCGGTCCACGTCTCTCTCTGGGACCAAAGGCGTAAGGGAGTTCAGAGCTGGGGCCCATAACGAGGAGATATCGCCGGACCTCCGTGACCCAGTGCCGCGACCTGCTAAGGGGTTGCAGAGCTGGGGTCAATGACGAGGAGGTTCCGCGGAGGACAAGGACGTACTGCCGTGTTTATGACTCTGGGGGGCAACATGACTTTGGCAAGTTACAATGTGCCACATAGGTCACCAGTTCTACAATGGACCATGCCGGATTTACCTCGAGCCGTGTACTTAACCTGAACTGCGCTGGTAAATATCATTTGCATAAAAAGGAGTACCTAGGCAACTAAGTGCAAATGACCAGGTGGTGTCGGGGACCTTCAGTGACACACCCTCTCTAGATGCCTTAGAGCTTAATCGGTGCTTGCAAAGTGTTCGTGTTTTAAGCACTGAATGGCAGATGTGGCTGAATGTTCCGGGGATTTAATTCAGGCCACCCCCAGCCGTGGGCATGGCGTTCCTGCATGCCGGCTCTTAGAGCGGGAATCCTCAGCTTTGCAAAGCGGTGACAGGGATGGGGTGCGTGGCATCATTAGCTGTCTAATCAATTTTGATTCTTTCTTGAAATGCAAATGAGCTAATTAAGTGGCCTGAACTTATAGCTCATTAGCTAGCGTAGACATACCACAATCGCATGTGGGATTTTATTAGATTAAATTATTAACGTCCCTTGTTTTTCCAAGCAGCGACATTCTTCACTTAATTAAATCTACTTTAAAGAAATGCCTGAAATATGAAGAATAATGACATAATTTTTATGCCTAATATGCATTCAGTCTTTCATTCATATATGCAGTCTGGAATATTGTAGAAACAGTGTCTCGGACGAGAATGACTCTGTTAAGTGTGAGATCGGACTCCCCTCAGGTTCTTAGAGGCTCAGGGTTCAGGGAGAGAAGTGGACAGGATGGAAAGGTAGGCGCGGCTGTGTCTCTCTCATCAGCTGTGGGGAGGGGCAGGTTGGGCCCAGGTTAAACTGGGGTGGGGGGCATGAAAGTCAAAAAGATGGTTTTCCCACAAAGGGGCGTTTTCTTAATTATTTGGGCATTAAAGATAGAAGACACTTTAAATACCTTTCATTGGCGGGGGGGGGGATTAGTGGGGGTGAGGGGGGGTGCTCTCTCCGTGGTCGCTGCCACATGTTCCAGTGAAGCGGCAGAGGGCTGCTGACAGCCGTGGCGGGCTGGCCGCTGGCTGGGGGCAGGATGGTGAGGAGTTAGCACAGCTGGCTTCTAATTGAGCCTTTTTGTGCTCACTGGCTGCACAGCTGCACACGGAGACATACCTCGCTGGCTTCGGTAACTCCTCGTTCCTGTGATACTTTGCTCGCAAGGTTGAATGAAGGAGGTTAAATGCACTTAATGCGGTGGCAATGCACTTTAGCTAATGGCTGTAAAGAACATCTTTTTATATAAAAATATGCCTGTTAGTAAAATGCCTTCTGTGGTCTGATGTAAAAGCATGTCGTGGGCTGAAATAATCACCCCAAAGAGTCATTAGGTATGTAAGTAAAAATCAGTGGCTTTTTCTATAAAAAGCACTTGTAGTACTTAGTTTACAAGCCTGCAGTGAAGTTTAAGCTGACTTGTGTAAGTGTAGCACACTGCGGAAGGAGCCTCAGTGCCCCGTGCTTCCAGACTTGTTGGGACGGGAGTGTCAAGTGTGTCGGGAAGATGCTACTGAGTGTCTTACAGAGCTCCGGGCCGAGGATAAACGAGGATGGGAAAAAAAATCAAGATTTTTAATTTGCAGCGTGAACATGTTGCCAGCACAACGTGTGAAAGTTGAGGTTTATATCCGGAGTACGTGCCGAAGATGTTGTGGCTCCTGGATCTCAATCAACACGTCTGACTGCTTGCATTTGGAGCTGTTAGTCAGGGTGAAACGAGCCCATTGAGGAATCAGACTGTGACATACTTAGCGTCCATACGGAAGGCAGGTTGTCGGGGTAATAATAAAGGAAAAATGGTAAAAAAATACAAAATCTTTGATATATACGGCATGGGTCCAGGCCATAAAGTGAAGGTGATTAATTGTCATTGTTGACGCACCACAGCACAAAGTGCACAACAACAGAATGTGTCCTCTGCTTTTAACCCATGTGACATTGTGACACAGCAGGGGGCAGCTGCGTGAGCACCGCTTGGGGACGGTACCTTGCTCAGGGTACCTCGGCGATACTTGTGGGTCAGGGACAATCTTTCGATTACACGGTTGCGTTCCTAACCGCTACACCACCTGCCTGCCCCAAAAAGCGAATAAAGCGAATGTTTTACAGACTGCCATCGATATTACTGGCTGGTTGCATTCGTTCTGAAGACACACGTGATGCGGTCTGCAAGAGCTGCATTGCTGCCACGCCATGACAGTGTTGCAGTGCAAGGAGGTGCATGCTTTTTGGCTTGGGGAGAGTCTGGGATGACAGAGCGACAGGGCCGGAGCGGCTGGGGGATTCAGCAAAAAAGGAATAGAATTGTAAGCATAGCAGATTCATACAGAAACACAGGATGTCTGGGAAAAGAACAGCATGGTGTCCGGATAATGTCTGGGATAAAAATAACCAGTCTTTGTGATGACATTAATTTATTTAACATAATGACAACACCCCGTGGCTGTGTGCTGGGTAAGCAGTTGGCAGAAGAATGGATGGATGGATGAATGGATAATTGCAACAATATCCAGAAGTATTTCTGTAGTTGTAAAGAATTGTAAAGAATGTTTGTTGCTACACCTTTCATGAGATTTCATAATCTGCTCCTTAGCATTGATGTTTATGAGCTTCTCCAGCTAATTGTACTTTCCATTGGGGGCCATCACCAGTGAATAGGTCAGAAGCCTGGACGCAGCCAGCCAGCCACCTCCTGCTGCTTACTTTGTTGGATCACAATTGATAGCTGGGAATTAATTGATATTGTGCAGTGATCCTGCACACTGAGGGTTCCGAAGCCCAGTTTCGCTCATCCTCAGGTGGATCACGTTCCTCACACTTGCTCTTGCATGAAGCACATGAAGCGAGGCCACCAGCTACTGCCAGGTCATTTTGATGGGGTGTTTCACAGCAGACCTGCCGGCGAATGAACAAGGCCTCGTTTGATCCATTAGCTGTGCGGCTAATGGGTTGCGGAGCATACTTCCAATAGCACAGTAAAAAAAAAAACAGGCCTTGGGCACTTATTTGTTTTTCTTTTGTTTTTCTTTTTCAGTACCCACACTAACAGAACTCCAGATGTGCCAGGAAGGTAATCTACATTTCAGCAGGAACGCAGATGCTGTGCGGTACCCACGCAAACGAGACTCTGGATCCCAGGGAGATAATCTACATTTCAGCAGGAACGCGAATGCTGTGCGGTACCCATACAA
>JAODKK010000002.1:14271884-14282415 GCA_026774405.1 Petrocephalus microphthalmus | reverse complement strand
AAGGGGGGGGGGAGTAGAAGGGAGGGGAGTAAAGGGGAGGGAAGGGGTGCAGAAGGGAGGGGGGGAGTGGAAGGAAGAGCAGAGGAGGGAAGGAGAGCAGAGGGGAGGGGAGAAGAAGGCAGAGGACCAGAGGGGAGGGAAGGGGAGGGGAACGGAAAGGAGGGGAGGGGAGTGGAAGGAGGAGGAGAGGAGGGGAGTGGAGGGGAGCTGAGGGGAGGAGAGTGGAAGGAAGGGGAGGGGAGGGGAGGGGAGTGGAAGGGAGAGAGGCCTGCTCCCATCCAACTCCACATGCACATCTCAGGCACTCCTTCAAACTATTTAAACACAGCATTTTGAAAAATTATGAGGGGGGGGACATTATCACAGACTTAAGCTATTAAATGGGGGTGGGGTGGGGGAGCGTAAAGAATATCTCCCTCCTTAAACAGCCGTATCAATATGCAGCAGCCCCCAGCAGCCAGGCGCCTGCTAAAGGAGACAAATGTACATATAATGTGTCCCCAGCACTTAGCTGGTGCTCCCTAAGCGCTGAAATACGAGGGCGGTGTCACCCTCGGCATTGGGACAGAGAGGGAGCGGGGGTGTACTCGGGGGGAATGAGTCTCACCCGGGGAGACGTCTTTGTAGAAATTAATGATCTGGCGAATACATAATTGGGCTTCTGCTGTCTGGGCAGAGGCTTTTCCCTTTGTTATGTGCCTTCCTTTCACATTTCTTTTTTGACTCTTTGTACTTAGCGCAATATTGAATGGTCCCGGGGCGCCCTGTAGCGATCGCGCACGTACCCATTGGTTTTAGTGTCAATATTTCACTGCGCGGCGAGTCACGGGACATTCGAGAAAAAGGCCGGAATCAAGGAACAGGGTGGAAGGAATGAATTAAAGGGGAGGACGGGCTTTGGGGCAGCCAGCCGCGGGGCCTGAAGGCGTGCAGGGCGACGGGACCCAGCAAGAAGGTAAGCCGCACCAATATTAACCGCATTCCTCAGTCGACTCTCTTAGAGGTGGGGGGGCAGACTCCGTAGGTGTATATACAGTCACATACAGCCATCGCTCAGATAGAGTCATTTCCTTCCAAATGGGTGCCACCTGCATCTGGGATGGGGAGCAGCACCTAGGCTGTCTGCGCAGCCGCCTCACCTCCCCCATGCCCGGCAGCACCCGAGGCTGCCCGCTAACGCACACCCAAGGCGGTCCCCACAGCCCGCAGCACTCTCCCGCGCAGCTGAGTCCCCCAGCCGCAGCTGCGGACCGCAGGGCGCTGTGTGTTCTCAGGCGACGGCGGTCACGGCGCGGCTCACAGGAGCGCAGGAATGACCAAAGAGCCACTGAGCATGCTCGACCTCGGGGAGTTCTCATCTGTCCAATGGCGTGCCTTGATGGCCCCACGCTGTCCACTGAGGCCCATTTGAGGTGACCTGCTGTTTACACACACACACACACAAACACACACACTTGCATACCTGTCTAAATAGGGACTATCTATTCATTTCTATGGGAAAAAACCCTAATCCCAGTCACGACACCCTTAACCCCTACCCAGCCCTGACCTTAGCCATAAGTAACCAACCCAAATATAAGACTTTTGGCATTTTTACGTTTTTGAGTGTATTCACAGATTTTTATAGAATTGAGGTTATCCAAAAAGTAAGGAAGTTATAGGTCTTACCACACTTTGGGGACATTTTGGTTCTCAAATGTGATCTATGCACACACACACACACACACACACACACACACACACACGCACACACAGAAGGGCCGTGCACTAGAGACAGAGAGGTGTGAATGCCTGCTTATACCACACACACAGCCACCTCTGCCCACACTGGCACCACTCCTTGCTGGCGAGGGCCAGTGACTCCCCCCGCCTGTGACAGCCTCCCCCTCACAGCTCGCCATGCGCATCTGGCTCTTTATAAAGTCCAATAAGCGCCCCCACCCATTGGGGATTCATTGTGGAGCGAGTTCCCTCAAATCCAATTCTGCTCTATTTATGACAGCTCCTATCTGGTGCTGAGATGATAAGTGCTAGACAGAGCACACTTAGGCTGACGCCTGGTGATAAAAGTGCTCTCCGCACAAGCGTCTCCTTCACCGCACACATGTAGCCATTCTCTCATACCATGACCCCAGAGCGTTTACATGTCTTTAACCCAGTGCTTTTTTATCCACTTTTTTCTCTCTCTATTGGTACACAGTTGTAAACATCCCTCCCCCATTTTACTTTGGGCCAGACGCTACTTTATAACTTTCATATCTCATATAAGCCATTTACTGTATATAGTAAAGTACTGGGGTGTTACAGACTCCCTGACAAATACCGACAATCATCCTCACTCCCCAACAGGAACCGTCTGCGTGTTCCAGTTTTCTTGCATTTCGCTGGGGTAAAGCCGAGATTCTAATGACGAGATACAGGCTACAAGGAAACTGGCTTTCTAGGACTCGTCCACTTTACAGTTAATGGCCTTATTGGGAAGTGTCACATGAATTCCCAGTAAGCATGGCGGGCGTGATCTCAGACTGGCCGGAGCAGCCCATCACAGCGGAGCCCGTTCACACTCGTACCACGAGCTGCGCTCACTCGTTCACACCTCCGCTATGCCACACGCGTGTGGGAGCGATCTCGGAGAAGGCGAGCCGGCTACGGGGGCAGACAGCACGGAGTAGCGGTGTGGGCCGGCCAGCCTCCATATCAGCGTCTCCCACACTCCCAGCATCACCCTCTACAACTGAAGCACCTCTCTGAGAAGAGCCAGGCCTGCCTCACACCATGCTGAGCCAACAGTGATGGGTGGTGGGGGGGATGGGGGGGGGCGCGGTCAGCCAAATTCAGCGACGACTCCCAACAGCATATTGTCCCAAAAAAGAAAAACAGCTTCGATATCCCATCTCCTTCTGTGTTGAAATTTACTAGACGCTCTCCCCCTGCCAAGCTCAATCTTCACCCTCCCGCACCCTCACCTCCACTCAATATTGCCGCGGTTGCTCTCCTACACCCTTTAAATCTCTCCCCTCCTTCCCTGTCTCCCTCCATTATCATTGGGGTTTCTCTACTGACAGGAAGATTCATGAAATGAGAGATCCTGACCTTGAGTGAGCCCATCCCTTTGGATGGACTCCCCAATCATTGGTGCAGTTATACAGTGGCATACTGTGAGCTGGAATGCCACATGGGTAAGACATTCTGGTAACCACAGCAGGCATTATGTACCTTCCCCAGTCACATATCAGACCCTCGCAGAGTCGCATTTCATCTAGGTACTCTAGGTACACTCTAGGTACGCACACATTCATTCATGGCAGGTACCCAAATCGATACTGCCACCCCGCTTCTGGGTGACAAAGAGTTTGCATTCTGCTCTGGTGCAAGGTGTCCTTAGACGTGGAGGGTCCAGGTCCCTGGAATACTAAGCTGCTACAGAGTGCCATCTATCAGGGGCAGATAATCACTGGCACGTCTAATGAGGGAAATTCACATAATCAGACATCTACAGATAGCACAGGGGCAGCATTAAAGATATAATACGAGAATGCGAATCGACATGGTATCCAATGAGACCTGCCGGTTTTCATAATTTACATGTCCCCCCCGCCACCCCAAGACGTCGTTAATGTTTCATCTCCAGCTCACGGAGAGAACGTGACATCATACGCATGGAGCCAAAACGTAATACCTGCCAAATCACCGAGTGACTGTAAACTCGCAGCTAGCAGAAGAGACCTCGCTGACAGGACTCCATGAGGCCTACGGGGCACGCCTCCAGCGAAAGCAAACCCAGTGCCAGTGACTGGGGATTGCAGGAGACAGGAGACCTTCCGGCGGGAACAAGAACCCGCTTCATCAGGCGATACCCACTGCGGCTTTATACGAAAGGCTGGAGTTTAACTGCCGCCGCACTGGTCCCGATTCAAGATTTAAGGAGATTTATTGTCATTCCGAAAACATGGGGTAGCATGAAAGGGAACCAAACTAAGTACCCAGGTCCCGTATCTGAAAACAGCTTGTAAAGACTGTTGTGATTTACATATAAATATTGTTTTTTGCAATTCGCCCATAACATGTCTTTTATTGCTTATATACTGTACTAAATAAAAAGAACAACCCCGGCCGCCCACTCCTCAAGCAGAAGGCAGACAAATATCCTAAGGCCCTTCTTCAGGTACCTTCAACGCCTAATGAAATATCGCAGGTTCCCACAAGTAGTTAAGGGGAAAGGATGAAATGCTGCTAGGGAATTTAAATGAATTCACAGCGGAACGATTTAATCTGCTGTACCTTTCCTATCCCGCTGCAACTGTATATTTAGTATCACAAATTCGATTCGGAAACGATGACGAAAATACCTTAACCGGGTGTAATTATTACCCGAGCATAATTCAGCATGCTTCTTATTACGAAATGACCAATTATTGAGATATTGCTGAAGGAACAGAGGAACGACTGTAGCTATTGTGGGTCGACATTTGCATTTCCAAAGAAAAGGAACGGGAGATTATTACCATCTTTTTTAAATTGGACACAGACAAAAAAAAAGATTAAAAGGGAAAAAATGGCTTTGCCTGGTGAAACATCCAACGGGGAGCAGAAGGTTGTTAAGGACAGCCTTAATAACATAGAAAAAGGCTGCCAGAAACCTGGGGTATTGGAAAACGGGGGCGTGACACAAAAATGCTTTCTGAGTGGTCCAGGGAGCGGGGTGCAGATGACATCCTGGGCCGCACAGCTCCCTTGGGCAGGGGAGGGGTGTAAATACAGCAAAGGTCCTGGTAGGGGGGCTTTCTGGAGAAACTGAAAAAGCAGCCTCCTTACCATCCCCTCTTCAGCCTTTGGCTGTCTGCAGCTGTATTTATTACACGTTACAGACACACGCGTGTCTGTATGCATATAAATACACACATAAGGACAGATCGCTTTAAAAGCTGAGGCTTATTATCATGCAAACAGATTGCATATAAAGCAGAAAGCACAGCCAGCCTTACACCTCGCGTCCGCTGTGTCTCTATCATGCTGTAACATTAAACCAGCATATTTACAGCCCATAATAAGTGCGTCCTTCCTAAACAGTTTGCAGTCTAATGTGCTGGAGGTTTCTGCTATCGACAGCACTTAGTCTGCGAGCCTCTCTCACTCCTGCCCTTCGTGTCGCCTTTGCCACAGAGCAGGAGCTGAGCTGTCCCCCCTCCCCAATCTATCTGCCTCCAAGGGCAGACAGTCCCCTCCATCTTGTTCCATGAGACGGCAGATACCTGACGTCCTGTGGTGCCGTGTTATTGTGCCAAATCGTAAACCCTTTCCTCGTGCCACCAATCTGTTGAGAATCCAGCATAACTGCCCCTGCACCCACCTGATGGTGGACCACTATATTGGAGACGTATATATTAGAGACGTGGTATATTAGAGATGCCTCATGTTCAGAAGGTCTCAAAGGTTCCCCAAATGCAAGCACAATACCTAGAGTAAAAAAAAAAAAAACCCACACAAATACTCCACACTCAAATATTAATGCACCCTTAAACAAACAAGTAGTGTTTCCATTCCACCAAGGGACCTGAAAACATCTCACTCGAAGAACAAGCCAATCCGTCTTCTGTTTTGGAGAGCTGATGTGTATTGTCGGACTAAATGAGCTCCATCCTGAAAATGCAGGGTATTAAGAAAGCAATGAGATGGGGATTAAACGCCTAAATTAATGTTAACGCAGCATGTAAGTGTACTCGGTGGAATTAGAAGACTTCCTCTGCAGGTGTGCTGGGGCAGGGACAGTCAGCCAGCTGCATTCAGGCAGTTAAGGTATTGTCTGATTTCTTACGAGAGACAGCCATAGAAAACATCCGCATCTGCAAACATCAGACGAAACAGGTTTGCATTGCAAACAGAATTGCCGCGTACCTCGTGCATTAAAACGAAAGGCGCCATGAATAATGCAGTGCCTCATTAATGTCACAATTATGCCAAATGGCTTGAGTGCCGCTCCTGAAAACTAATATTTGTTCCCCTTTGTGTCATCAGGCAGCGCACGTCTGAGCCCAGTCCGCGATTGTGTGAATTTTGCCAAGCATAGGCCGCGATTGGGTGAAAGTTCCCTCTGCTGCATTTCAAGTGACCAGCAATAGTCCTTGGTACTGTAGATTTCATACATTCCCAACATGAGTCGAAAGTAAATAAAATTGCACTTTTTGCACAAATGATGTTTTAAAGGACCAATTAGTATTTATTAGCAGATAAAGTTATCATAGATCTGACAGATGTCATCAAGTTATTGCGACACAGGTCTCAGATTCACACTTTTGTTCATTTAGGCAAAGACGTTCAGTTTTCACCCCGATATAGAATCTGACTGGAAGTGTGTGGGATGATGGACAGCCTGGATTTTCCTGTCAAAGCTTCCCAGACAATTATCAGTGGACGAAAAACAGCCTGGGTACTTCTGATGGGTCTCCTACTGTGTCTCTTAAGGTATCTCCTAACGTATCTCCTAACATGTCTCCTAACATGTCTCCTAACATATCTCCTAACGGGTCTCCAGACATATCTCTTAACCTGTCTCCTAACGTATCTCTTAACATGTCTCCTAACATGTCTCCTGACGTATCTCCTAACGTATCTCCTAATGGGTCTCCTAACGTATATCCTACCTTTTCCACAGGGCGTCCACCATATTAGCCACCCAAAATAGACACCTGGTTTTTGTCACATTTGAACATGCCAATCATTTCAACCAGAAGTATGTAATTCAATATAACCTGGATCAGCACTATGCATGCCCTCTTTTTAAATATGCATTACAATATGTTGAGTCCTGATAACCTTTTGTTAGGTTAAATCGCATACATCTTATAAGTTTTAATGGCTAGTGAAGGGAACAAGGTCACCCAATTATGTATTTTTTTCCCTTTGATCAAATAAAAGCAGTAACAGAAATGTTATTTCTTTTGATAGGCACCGGCCTCTGCCGAACATTTAAATAGCTGACTGGATACAAGCAAGGGGACCTCCTCGCTAAAACACACAGGGAATAAAAAATATGAAATGTGGTTTGTCCGCAGGCTCTACCTGGCTCGCCGCTGCTGGTGTCCGCGTAAATTTGGAGCCATCGCTCACTTGCCACTGCGTACTGCACATCTATCACACCCATAAAATGGAGAAAATCACTTGAAAACACAACCTCTCGGCGTATTTGTTTATTTTGTCATGGCTTCCATATGTGGAACAGAAGCTGTGACGAGGCATAGTGCAGACAGAAAGGAGTGACTATCCACGGAGCAGCTCCATGGAAGAAGGGGTTTATTAACAGAAACAGAGCACAAAAAGGAACACCACAAAATAAAGGGATCTTGGGGGTCAGTACAAAAGCAGGTAGACGCATACAAACGAAAGTAGCAACACTCAGGAACAGAACCAATACAGAGAGCTAGACTAGAAAATAACAAAGCTACAAAAACAGAGTAAATATACAAAACCTACAAAGACACCAGCACAACTGTACCTACTCATACACAATGTCTAACTGACAAACAGAGTGACGCACTTAAGTAAACAGATAAGACTAACACAAAGAAGGTGACGGCCACATGAAATTGATCAATCAAGACAGGCATGGGACACAAGAAACAGGTGAAACGACACACTAGCACAAGAACCTAGACAAAACACTAACGGTTAACTAACAAAAGCCTTGAACTCATAACAGGATGGTTCAGCCTCTGAGCCGCACGCTTAACCCTTTGAGCTATGTGCCAGCCCAGGGAGCAGTGAAACACACTGGGGCTAGAGGGCTACAAATCACGACAGGGGAATCGGGATGACCAGCGACATCTGCTGGCCAAATGGGTGCAGGACACATAGGACAGTGTTGGATGGGGGCCCAACCTGACAGAAGCTGTATTTTTGAATCATTTCCCCAATGATTTAAGGTAAAAAGACATATAATACACAAGTGAGCTAGGACATAAGCATAAGTAATGAACAAAGTGCCAATAATTTGCAAAGGAAAAACAAAACTTTGTGTGCTTAAAATTAATCCTGAACAGTGAGTATAATCAGTGAGTCATTTTACTGCATGTTGTACTTTGTATAAACTATGCTTTTGACAATTAAAGAATCTTGAATCTTGAGTCTCCCTCCAGACCACAATGGGGCCTCAGAAGTGTCAGTGTGCCCCGATTTGTTATGGGCAACTGTTCCACTCTAATTCTTTTCTTTTTTGAAGTATTAAATCCACACATGAGTATTACCAATAAGAACGTACTTTAATACAACCTCAAATCAGAAAAAGTTGGGACAGTATGGAAAACGCAAATTTAAAAAGAAAGTAGTGATTTCTAAATTTACTTTGACTTGAACACAAAATATTTCATGTTCCACGTAATTTCATTTGTAAATATATATCCTTTCCTGTCATTCAGACCTGCAACACATTCCAACAAAACTTGGGACAGGAACAGTTTAAGGCTAGTAATGAGGTAAATTGGTTAAATAATGATGTGATTTGAAACAGGTGATGTCAACAGGTGATTGTAAGTATGATTTGGTACAAAAGCAGCATCCAAGAAAGGTCTAGTCCTTTAGGAGCAAAGATGGGCCGAGGATCGCCAGTTTGCCAACAAGTACGTGAGAAAATTATTGAAATGTTTAAAAACAATGTTCCTCAAAGAAAGAATGGAAGAGATTTGGATATTTCACCTTCAACAGTGCATAACATAATTAAAAGAGTTAAGGAATCTGGAGGAATTTCAGTGCGTAAAGGACAAGGTCGCCAGCGTAAGCTGAACAACCGTGATCTCCTATCCCTCAGGCGGCACTGCATCAAGAATCGTCATTCATCTATAAGCGACATCACCACATGGGCTCAGGACAGGCAAACCTTTGTCAAGTACCACAATACCTAGCTACATCCACAAATGCCAGTTAAAACTGTACGGTGCCAAAAGGAAGCCCTACATTAACAGTGTCCAGAAGCGCCGTCGACTTCTCTGGGCTCGGAGGCATTTGGGATGGACCATCACACAGTGGAAATGTGCACTGTGATCAGATGAATCAGTATTTCAGGTATTTTTTGGGAGAAATGGACGCCGTGTGCTCCGGACCAAAGAAGAAAAGGATCACCCAGACTGTTACCAGCAGCAAGTCCAAAAGCCAGGGTCTGTCATGGTATGGGGTTGTGTCAGTGCCCTTGGCAAAGGTAACTTGCACTTCTGTGATGGCACCATTAATGCTGAAAAGTACATAGAGATTTTGGAGCACAATATGCTTCCTTCAAGAAGACATCTTTTCCAGGGACGCCTATGCATATTTCAATGAGACAATGCAAAACCACATTCTGCACACATTGCAAAGTCCTGGCTGCGGAGGAAGAGGGTACGGGTACTTGACGGCCTGCCTGCAGTCCCGACCTGTCTCCAACAGAGAATGTGTGGCGCATTTTGAAGCACAAAATGCAACAACTGTTGCCCACCTTAAGACTTGTTTGCAGGAAGAACGGGACAAAATTACACCTGAAACACTTCATCACTTGGTGTCTTCAGTCCTTAAACGTCTATTAAGTGTTGTGAAAAGGAATGGCAACATTACAAAGTGGCAAATGCTTTGCTGTCCCAACTTTTTGGAATGTATTGCAGGTCTGAATGACAGGAAATGATGCATATTTACAAATGAAATTAAGTTGACCAGAAAAAACATGAAATATTTTGTGTTCATATTGTCTGCAATGAAATACAAGTCAAAGTAAATTTAGAAATCACTACTTTCTTTTTTTATTTGTGTTTTCCATACCATGCCAACTTTTTCTGATTTGGGGTTGTATAAGGGAATAACGTTAACAGTCTCAAGATACAACTAAAAGATCAGAGTGCAACAGCACACGTTACCTTTATATAAGTATAAGGCGAGCACTAGTGTCTTAAAGGTGCAGTGGCTTTTTTTATTCATCAGCAAGAGCCCCTGTGTGTGTTTAGTGGTTACAGAGACTAACTGTAACCCAGAGAAATGTGAATTTACACGCTGTGCTTTAAGATGAACGAATGGGGGATTTGGTCCCCCATTCTATTTGAAACACCATGTCAATGCAGCCAACACTGTGTAGGGCAGCACTGCCGACCGGGGCCAGGGCATGCATGTAATCAGCAGGCAAAATTAAACTAAGCAAAGTCAGCATGTTTTAGGGCTATATGGCTATGTGGGCCAAACCCCAAATGGTGCAGACATCCCAAACATTCCGGAAACCGGAATCTGTGAGTAATCCATGCATCCCGTCCATCCACCTTCTCGGTTTTCCCCTGGAGGCCCCTTCATTCTTTTGTGAAATCACCAGCAGATTATTTTATTACATATCCTGTGATTTTCCAAAGTCGGCCTGCTGTTGTTCACCCAAGACCTCCCGTTCAGGTGGACCTGCGTAGGGGTGTTAACAGCAGTCATGGCCCACACTGGCACTGACTCGACATTGGGCGGGGGCATTTCGGCTGTCAGTCATGTGCTTATTGAAAATGCATTTTCTAAAAGATTTCTGTCTTCGAGGACGAATGCG
>JAODKK010000002.1:14088404-14100453 GCA_026774405.1 Petrocephalus microphthalmus | reverse complement strand
ACATGTACACGTAACTCAGTTTAATGGTATATTTCAAAACAAGTTACAAAATTACTTATAACTGATCTGAACACAAATGAAAAAAGACAAAATCTTTGGAAACATAATGTGAGCCATCACTCACGTGTATTTAGCTGTGGAATCTGTTTGTTTTCTACACTGATTGTATGATTTTTCAATAAAAACACTAATAAGCATTTCATCAGGGATCCAAAGTTGATCTATTGATGAAAAATGGGGTAATTTTTCCAACTATGGCCAGCAGGACTGATGCTGATGTTCAGCTTCCCTAATCTACCTTCAGCTTCCAACAAACCACTGGACTACAGAACCACAGTGAAGCTGGCTAACAGATCCAATAAGAGAAGACTTAGGCCATCATCAGCTCCAGGCTGGGTCACTGTGAAGCTCTCACAGCAGACAGATCCTCTGCATTACCTCGATCACGGCCCGACTGCCAGCCAACTTCACATTAACATCGGTGAATCAAGGAGAGTGGCTCCGGTCCATCTGGTCTGAGTCACTGTGAAAGGCCCGCCCAACAAAGAGGTGGCACCACATGAGATGTTAAGCACAGAATGCGCGGCCCAGGCTTTAGCAGGGCCATGCCGTCGTGCTCAGATGGTATTTTACCGCCTCCTTAATGGAATCCCGTGCATTAACATAAAAGCGTCCTCTTTAACGCTGCCAGCTGACCACCAGGAGTTACGACGGGAGTCAAATGAAGGAGCCAGAAGCCATGGAAAAAGAGTGATCAATCAGGTCCCGTGCGACACGTGGCTGTAACTCGGGCTCACTTATGGGTGAAACATCGGCCCAGTTCCCAGGAGTACCCCTGGCTTTAAAACCAAGCACGGTCTGCCGGGGGGAAAATGCAGAACATCGTTTGAAACCGGCAAAGAGTGCCATACTGGTCTTGGTTATTAAGTGTGTCTGGGAATAGGATATATGGTGTGAGTGAAGATTCGAGGAAGGGGGAAGGACAGAATTAACAGATTCAATTAAAGTGAAAAACGGCGACACGTCAGGGCCCCCCGCATACTGATGTGAGGCCATGGGCCCTCTGCTCCGGAGAAAAGTTTGCAGCCCTCATTACTGCGTGCCTAATCCTCCTGCTAAATCATATCTGTGCTATTGATCAGACCACTAATTAGGCTCTAAACGAACAGCGTCAAACACAGAGTGCCCCTGCTGAGTCATACTGTGGAGGAGGAGAGGCAAGAAAAGACGAACATGAAGCAAGCGGGAATTTAAAAGAGATCATGATATAATGGTGCTTTTATGTATTTACGTAAACTGAACGACTCCCTTGAGGACTTTAGGACATCTGATATGACCACGATGCTAAAAATCAACCTCCTGTAAATGCAGATATTTTCTTTAATTGACTGTCCTTTTAGTAGTTCTCAACCTTTCCCGTTCACCGAAACGTGCAGGCAGAGATGAGGGGGAATACAATGAGTAATTGAAGTAACACGGCATCTGATAGGTTTGTCTGATGACAATAATCATTGTAAAATGCCACAACATTAAATTGGAAATGCCACGAGTCTAAAAGTCACACGGCAGCAATCTGAGGAATCTGCCTGGGCGTCAGGAGACCTGAAGTTAAATGGATCTGAACGATACGGATGCTGCAAGAAGGAAAAAAGCGAGTCTGCCGTCTGTTCACAGGTGACGGGTCTCTAAATCGCTCCAGAGACTGCAGCACAGCTGATTAACCAACCAGAACTGCACCACGGGCTTTGCAAACCTGATTAACTACACTGAGCATAAGGTTGTTGCGAAGAATAGGCGTGTAGCATACAGTGAATGGCAAACAAATTACAAACACCTCAGAAAGAAACGCATTTTGTAATTTTACCTACGCGGCCTGTAAAGACATCTGGCCTGAATATTATGAAAATTCAGTCACTCTGAATCATTTGTTCGTATGAGGGACTTTAATTAGCTGGATGGAAACTAAAAAGCTGCCCTAGTCAGACACCGCACAGTCTGCTCCCCCTTATGTTTCCTTCTCCCTCATGCTTTGATTACCTTCCAGAACATTCCACTCCTTTGAGAGTTTACAAATAAAGGTCCACCTCAGAGGGCCTCATCTGCATCAAGCAGAGAAAGGTCTGAAGAGTTTTATACAAATGATACAACACTTGAGTTTATCTGCTGTTGGGATGATCACGTTAAAAAAAACATTAATTGGCAAATAAAAACCAAGAGGCTTTAATTGAGGAAATTTGAATAGAATCAATTCCCAAAAGTACTTCTCTGCAAATTTGAAGTTAGATATAGAATACTTACTAGCCAATGAAACATTCACTAAAGCTGAATATTGTTAAATTAATTAGTTATTACTTGTATGGCCACTCCTCATGCTCTACCTAATAATGTTGCCACTGGCTCACTGGCTTTAAGCTCCGCCCAGGTACATGTGACATTCTTAACCGGCAGAGCCTGCTGCTTTGGACGTGGCCCTGCTGTGGCTGAAAAGCTGAAAAGAACCCAGGCTCCAGGAGTGGGGCATTTGATGGAGCTCTGGGGAAACAGCTAGCCCAACAAGTGTGACTAACAGTCCCACACAGATGAGAGTCAGCCTGTTGCTTCTCCGTCAAAACACAAAGCATTCAGAACTAAGAACCCCTAACTGACACACAGATGCGGGCCGATCGCGTTGCACTGCCAGCTTTCCTAGGAGTGCGTTTTACCTTGAAGTGAGATGCTTTAAGTCCAAGAGCGATCATCTGCATTGCGTTAAACATCAAAAGAGTCTCAGTTACTTGAGAGGAGCAAGAGGCAGCTCATTATGCCCATGAAGTGTGGGAGCAGCACACCTGCAGAGCCGGATGCTAATTCGTGTGAATAATAGCCACTTAAGCCAGCAGCATGAAGGTGACCATTAGGGTGGGATGGGCAGATCAAGCACTCGGCCGGGAGCCGTGAAAGTGAGAGCCTCTGCCAGCCCACCAGCTTCCCTTCAGAGTCTGTCTGGCTGCAGGAAGAGATGAGTACCGGGTCTTGACCCTCCTCTCAAGTTTTGTCTTCTAAATATCATGGCGATGACTTTCCAAAGGTGCGTGATCCAAAACATTTACAAGAAAGCACAAGGCACCAGGCCAGGGAGGGGTGCGTGTATGGAACAATAACGCCAGCAGGAGGTCTCTGCCATGAACAAATTTAAATTCAGAAATAGAATCATGACTTTCACGCTATGTGTCCTGTTGTCCTGCATTGTCCTTGGAATTCATTTGGGCATAATTGAAGTAGCAAAAAGACTTAATTTCAGAAATTACAAAACAGCAGGGTATACAAGCTCCTAGAGTGGTTTGGGGAAAAAAATAAATCTCCCACACATTGGCAAAAAAAAGTCAAACAGGGAGAATTTGAAGAGTGCAGAGGTAATTCAATCTTGTCCCAGGAAAAATGAGGGAACAATCAAATTAAGCTCGGAAGTCGCTCTCTTTTCCCGAGGAGAGATTTAATGTGGAGGACGCCCTCACATACATCCCTCTCCCTTGCTCTCTTCTACGTTCTCCTCCACACTCTGGAAGAGATGCGCTCATCAGCACATCAAAGCAGGAGAACCACTTCACAGCATTAACATATCACTGGAGTGAGCTGAAGCCAGCACAACATTCCTCAGCATCAACAAGAAAGCTGTTTACTTGGACAAGTCAAACACAGAGTCGCAGCTGTGTTATGGGAAACCAATATACGTGTGCGAGTGTGCTGACTGTCAGCCATGTGAGGAGCATGAATAATAATGATAACGATCACTAAAGAACTTAAAAGACACTTGACAAAGCAAAACAAACAATATTTAAGAAAGTAAAACCGGCTTTGCACTTAGCAATTGTCCTCCCATCTCCAGGACTGTGCGCTAAACCCTGGCCCTTGCCTCTGAATGTGCAGGGTGTATAGGTTCTGTCCATATTGTTTCTGCTGTTGCTGTTTTTTCTCAATTACCCACAGTGCACTGGTGCCCTGAGATGCCCTGAGACGCCCTGCTCCTGCTGGCGTAACACCATCGTAGATGAGCGCTTGTGAAAGGTGGATAGATGCACAGCTTATATACAGGAAGCAAGTCTGAATCAAGTACAGGCAAAAATGGGAGATAACGCAAGAGAGATTTTGAGAGATTAATCTGTATGTTTGTATATGCTGAATAAATTATTAGCGATGCCATGTAATTCCTACATTAATTGAGAAAGACAATAAATGACGGCTTGTTATTTCCCAATTTGGTTTATTTACACGAATGAGGCTGCAATCTGAATTCATATCTAATCATATGCAAATAAACTGACAAAAGTGAAGTGCTGTATAAATAGATTCCTTCCTCCACCGTTTGGTTTGTATATCTCTGGATTAAGAGTTTATTGTGCGAACACTGGAATCAGGACTGGGTTTGGCACATACAAACAGACATTTTATTATTCCGAGTGATCACAGAGCTCGTCAGTTAATTAACTGATTCACTTGCTGCAGTAAGGAAGTGAGGAAGCCAGCTCCTTTTCATCCAGGCCCCGAATGGATGCCCCGAGCATGGAACTGCTGCAGAAAGTTCTGGAAGGTCAGAAATTCAGGGGACGCACAGAAGCTGCTTGAAGGTGTCACACAACAAAGCCTTCACTTTTCTCCATGATTCATGAAAAAGCCGAGTCTGGCCGAGGCCAGTATGCATTAAACACTGGGGTCCTGTCAGGGTCACCCAGGCAGGGGGCAGGGCATTTGTCCAACTCTCTCCCTCCCACCTTATATACCTCCTCTTAGATGGAATTTCAATAGTATGAATCTGGCCCCCCCGACGCAAAAATGAGACCTGTGTCCTTGGACGGAGGTCATTCACACTCACCTCAGATATGTACGTCTAACACTGAGGAGTTAGCATTATCGACCCGCCGTGCCTAGTTCTCTGGCATTGATTTTTTTCACTTATATATTTTCATGAGAAAAATATGGATCATCGCAGCAGCTGTAGAATCTAACGAGATGGAGAGCAGGTGTACTGAGCAAACAGGGCCGTGCTTACCGTGGGAGGTGGACGTGAGGCACATGAAGATGGGGGGCAGCCCCCGGGGTCCCACTAGCAAGCCCCTCTGGACCAATAGCTCCAGGAAGTCAGGAGGCAGCTTTCTCTTAGAAATCATGAGACCACAGATGTTCATCACTGTCTGATGTATCATTGTGAACATCTTGCAGGTCAACGCCATGTGTAGCGGCTGCCCGCGACACCATTAATGAGCAGCTCCCTGACCTTTCCCTGGGGCTCACAATACGCATGTGTCAGGCAGAGGATCACGCTCACTGTTGAAGGATGGGGAGACGAGGTGGGGGTGAGCATGGGCAAGGAATTGATTTACCCTGACCTTTCATGTACTGGGGTTCTGCCATAAAGATATTTCACATTTTCCAAAACCTAATAAAAACATGTGAAATCTCTATCTCTATATATAGAACCACAGATGAATGGATCCGACGTCTTCACCAAATCCTTCTTATATGTCTGGCCCGAGCCGCAAAGCTTTACCTTTCTCCCTTTAGTCTCCATGAGGGAATCCTATTTTCCCCCACCTAAGCACACGTGACGCCCCCTAGAGGGCGATCCACGCGTAGCCATTAGCCTGTATGGGGGGGCCTGCAGGGAGCGGCCACGCCTATCGATTGACCCTCCCTCACGGCCCTGGCTCAATCTCCTCTCACAGGGGAAGCTTATTACAATCTGCTGTTTGTTCACTGGTAATCCCACAATCCTTCCCCACCACACAGGCTGCGGCCAACTTTCTCTTCAGCCCTGCCACGCTGCCCTTGTCATGGATAACTTGCCGATACTGTAATCTGTTTATTCGAATCGCTAAACATTGGCACGCACGGCCACTATCGCCACACCGCAGAATCCCCTCACAAACTGCGAACTCGCACAACCCACCACACAATCCCATTTTCTATGTGTCCCCTCATAATGTCCCCAAATCTCATTATAACTTTCTCAGTCCCCATTAGTGCCCTCCAGTGATAGCGTCATTTCTGAGACTGACACTGTCTGTCACTGACAGGAGAAACAGGTAGTGAAAAAGAATGACCTTCACTGCACTAATCAGGGGCCTCAGCGGTTACCAAGATTACCGACGACTTTCCCAGCAACAGATCAGTCATGTTAATAAATATTTAAATCCAATATACTGTATCTTTGAAGTCAAAATTACAGGTAAACCAACACTACAAGGCAAATTCAATAACTAGAACTTGCTTTACAAGTTAAAATCGACAACCGGAATACTACGCAAGTGTGCACAGCACAATGTGTGTATTTCACAATTACTGGACTAGGTAAGTATCTCAGCCCATCAGAGTGATGGGTGGTTGGATGGGAGTGTATTCAGTAGTGACAGCTAGCTGACATGGTGTCTCAACCCAGTGGAAGGTGAGTTCAGTCAGTGGCTGACTGGCAGCTCACTATAATCCCACACACCAGTTTCAGAACCTATTTACTCCCAGCACCAGTGTTCAGGCTATTGTGCCCCATAAAAAACACTTAACATAGAAATGTATGAAAACATGGTGTGGAGCCAGACTCTCACTTGTGCCAAGGGATTAAGCCAAGATTCAGGGAAATATTCAGGAAGTTTTTCCGCCCTTATATAAATGCATCTGTGTATATATGAAGTAATCCAATTAATAAGCTGTTTAACATAACCTGTGGCTCTCATCGGGAGACCTGAAATTATGAGTGCATTAATGCGTGTACTTTTTGCAAGTTGGCTTTCGGGAAAAGATCACTTGCTTTTGTTAATGCAAGGAACAGCCTTGTAGTCTATTGTATATGTCAAAAGCCTTGCGCTCAAAGTCGAGACAAAACTGCAGACCAATCCGTGGTGTTAAGATACAGTACAAAGGTAAGGCAAGGTATGCTAAGGCAAATTCTTACCTGAAATGGTGCCAGCCACATACCTTTCTAATGAGGGTGTCAAAAGTGTGCTGATCTAGACAAGTGGCCTGAAGAAGCTATTTCCTGTCAGTGACAGCACTGTTCTTCTCAAGAAGCCACCCAATCTAGTTTATTATTCCCTGATGTTTTCTGACCCACCCAGTCGCACCCATAGCTTAAGATGCAGACGCATTCTCAAGATGCAGAGGTAGCATTTAGACACGGAGCATTTGTGAGACGGACAGTGCAGGCAATACGCAGGTAAAGAAGGAACACCACTACAGAATTCAAACCAATTTAATTCAATTCAATTATATTTGTATAGCGCATCTTCACAACATTACATTGTCTCAAAGCGCTTTGCATTATCCCTGCCCAAAGCCCCCCAGTGAGCGAGCCAGAGGCGACAGTCGTGAGGAAAATCTCCCTAGAACAAAGGAGCCTTGGGAGAAACCAGACTCGAAGGTGGAGCCCATCCTCCTTGGGCCGGCAAAGGAAGTCAAGTGAACCTGATAATTAATTCCAGCATCCAGCGCTTTAAAAGTGGACTTTCTGCTCTGTCTTTACTCGTTGCCCAGAAGCCTCCCATGGGTATACAGAGACAGCTAGCACCTTCTTTCACACTGCCTGTGGAAAAGGACGAGAGAAGGTGGGGTGTGGGGCACGGGGGGGTTGGGAGACATGGCAGAGGTGGGAGCAGGATTAGTACCTGCCACTCCTCAGACAGGGGGGATCGGATGCTGGGGGACTCAGTCACTAGTGGCAGCAAGGACTCTGCAGCAGCCTGCAGCTCTCCATCCGAACCACCGCTGGACAGTGCGTCTCAAGCTTCCAGCCAGAACTGCAAGCGTGCCCATAAAGCTCAAGAAATGTGCCTGCTTGCGGTTTTTTTTTACTTAACAAGGCATTTTTAAGGATTTACTTAAAAAGGCTTTTTTTTTAATTAATGGCACCCTGATCTCCCCTATTCAGTAACGTGACCTAGAATGAGAAAGCAGGAATTGCGCAGGATGTGTGTCGCGAAACAGAGCGAGTCAGCACTGGAGCGCGAGTGACACCTAGTGGCCGTTAAAAATGTGGAGAAATAAATTAAATGCGATCGGCCATTCTCAAGCGATTTAATAAATGAAATGGACATATGGGAAACTTCATCCAGGGGTCAAACTACATATAAATCTAATCCATTGCTTTGAAATTAAACTTGATTTAATACCTGGACCATTTAACAAACGTGCCTGTTCTTCCTTGCCAAGCAATGAATCATTGACGTGGAAAGAATGTGTATGCATTTAATGATATGCATGTAATTCAAATGAAACCACGTTATCTCAGAAGATAAAAGGGGGAAGTCCATCGGCATTTTGGGTTTGGTATCAGCAAAGAAGCCACCGGCACTAAACTTTGTTAACTGTTATGTTTGAAAATGACTTTTTACTAAATGGGCAAATGGCTTTAAAAAATGACTAAGGTTTACCTAGTGCTCAGCATAAATGAGTACACCTCGTTTGAAAAGTAAGTTTAATCAATATCTCAATGAAAATAAGAATAATTCCCAAAATATTGAAAAGACTTAGTTTTACAGTATACAGTACAGTAGAACATTTGCTTAACCCATGGACATGAAAGTAAGGTTAATAATATATCTTAGATTACAAAATCTTTACTCAAAGCAGGTGATGCAAAAGTGAATGCACCCCACAGCAAAACTACTACATCTACTATTTTGTATGACCGCCATGATTTTTAATCTTCTAGGCATGGAATGAACAACTTAGCGACATATTGCAACATATATCTTTTTCCATTCTTCAAGAACGACCTCTTTTAGAGCCTGGATGCTGGATGGAGAGTGATACTCAACTGGTCTCTTCAGAATTCCCCCTAGGTGTTCAGTTGTGTTCAGCTCCGGAGACATGCTTGGCCACTGAATCACTTGCACCCAGCTCTTCTTCAGAACTGCAACAGTAGCCTTAGATGTGCGTTTTAGATCATTGTCATGTTGGAAAAGTGCACCATGACCAAGGGCATGGAGTGATGGTAGTATCTTCCCTTTCAATATAGAGCAGTACATCTGTGAATTCATGATACCATCAATGAAATGCAGCAAAAGGTGCTCGTGTCAAGGTGGTAACTTCCATGGACGGCCTGGAGGTCTCTGTGAGATGGCTGTTCCATATTTCTTAAATTTTGGTATCACTTTTGCTAGAGTATTTTGACTGATAAGTAAAGCTTTGCTGATCTTCTTGTAGCCTTCACCTTTCTTGTGTAAAGAAATTATTTTCTTTCTCAGGTCTTGTGACCTTTCTCTTCCATGTGGTGCCATTGCTGACGGCATGGAATGGGTAGAAGTTTCTTTGTTAAGCAGTGCCCTTTTATAGGCTTTTAGACTCACCTTTGGTTGATTTCTTGTTGATTAGAATTTTGTAGTCTATAATTTAGCTTTGCTCCTAAGACTTTCTATTGGATGTACTCATTTTTGCAACACGGTCTTGAATTAATTTGTTAGCACATTTACTTTTTCGTGTGAGCAAAATAACAAATCTTGTTTGCACTCAATGGCCCACATTTGTGGGAGAATTTTGTAGTATAGTATCCCATAAAAAATGTAGTTTCTCAAAGGAAACTAAAGGTTTTGTAACAAATCTGTTGGGGGTGTACTCTATGCTGAGCACTGTACATATTTGGTACCTAGCCCACTTGACAACACATATGGTACAATTGCCATAAAAATCAGTATTGTTTCAGGACTAGCACCTTATCTTTAATTGAAAAATTCCAATTTCCATTACCTTCCTGCTCCCTGCCTACACTGTGAGGTTTCTGTACCGACACTGGAGTCCCATCGCCGTTCCCTCCCGCTCCCCTCCTACACTGTGCAGCGTTGGTGCCGCTGTCCCATCGCCGTTCCCTCCCGCTCCCCTCCTACACTGTGCGGCGCCGGTGCCGCTGTCCCATCGCCGTTCCCTTCCCGCTCCCCTCCTACACTGTGTGACGGCAGGGCCGCTGTCCCATCACTGTTCCCTTCCCGCTCCTTGCCTACACTGTGCGGCATCCGTGGGACACCGTACCCTTCTTCCCCACATTCTCCCGCATCATCCTGAATCTGTACTGAACAACAGCCAATCAGCAGCACACGATTCCCAAGCACTTGAATCATTTGACTGCTGAAATGGAAATAATGTCACCCGACACAATGGTATGAATGAAATGACATATTCCAGTACCAAGTGACCTGCAGCCAGCTCCAAGGCTTTGAAAGTGAGGCTTTTAGATAGAAGGTACAAAAGAAGTGTCACTTCTGAGTTTATCCTCTTCCACTTGCAATAAATTTCAAACCAGCATGTAAAAAAAAGCCACACTTATTTCCAGTCTGTGTCAGGGGTCATGAGGATTCTGACTAAGATTTTTTAGCACTTTTCAGACAAAATGTCGACAGGAAAAACCACAGTGATTACCTTCATATGAAGAATTGAACTTATCATGGAACACACAGAAAGGTACAGAGAAATGTACTGTATGGCATGCAGTCCGTGATTTAGGCAACATCCACTGAGCTCAAAAAGGCTACCAGGTTCCAAAAAAAAAAAAAAAAGTGGTTACTATTTTAGCCACACAATATTACAGTTCTTGTAATAAAGCCTGGGGGTGGGAGGGAAATTTGTCACACAAGGGGGTCAAACAACTCATCTCCAGCTTTCTCGAAATCTGCAACCCAGAAATGGCACATTTAAATGGCATATTCGCCTCTGTTTCACCTCCTGAACACCGCATTCAGTTAGACTCTCAGAAGGTCACAAACTTAAAGGTCAATCATAATTTAACTTTTTCATTGTCACAATGTCTGTTACGGAAATGCAGTGGCAAAAAGTATGAACAATTATTTTTAATTAAGACAGCGCTAGCAATTAAGACGGTAGCAATTATCAATTACATGCAGCGGTGTGGAAGCCGTCCATCCTGTGAGAAGCATCTAGAAGAAAAGGGTGATGCTAAGGCAGGCCACCTGGCTGACAGTGACTAGGTGATGGGGCTCCTGCTGCACCCATGCTGCAGCATGTCCCACGGCACAGACATACCCCTATCAGAGACACATCATTACAGCACAGACACACCCCCACAGCACAGACGCACACCCCCAGAGAACACCCCCACAGCACAGACACGCCTCCATAGTGCAGACGCACACCCCCATCAGAGACACACCCCCACAGCACAGACACACCTCCATAGCGCAGATGCACACTCCCAGAAACATACCTGTAGGGACCTGTTCCCTGGCCCAACGACGGAATCCAAGTGAACAGCCGAAGGCCTTGAATGCGTGTAGGTCCTTCCGAGCGCTCCTGTAAAATTACTTACCCTTTTAGGTAATACCCCAAATTATCTGACTCCAATTGAATTTAAAGATTTATTAAGAAAGCTATTGTCATGACATTTTGTGATCTTGATTACTTCTGGGCTTTCTGTGATATTGTCGAACTCCTTTTTATAATAGATAAAGGAGATCACCGGACTCGCTTCAGCCAATAGAGCGATCGGTGGATTTATGAAATAAGGTTCGGTTCGCTATAGCAGCCTGGACACCCAGTCGAACTCTGCGATTCTAATACCTTAGAGGCTGGGTCGGTGTTTACCGTAACCAGGCCCGGGAGTGCCTCAGAGGCTCAGCCGGTAGACTGCCGTATCTGAGCATGTGTCCGCCTCAGTGGCTGGGTCGACGCTCCCGAACTGAGCTTGTGCGTGCGTCAGAGGCTAAGCCGGGTAGATTCCCGTATAGCTTGTGCACGCCTCAGAGGCTCAGTTGGTGCCTCCGTACTGACCTTGTGCGTATCTCAGAGGCTGACCCGGGTAGATTCCCGCAACTCAGCATGAGCACGCCTCAGAGGATCAGCCGGGCTGCCCGTACTAAGCTTGAACGTACCTCAGAGGCTGAGCCAGCGTCCCGTATCTCAGCGTGTGTACGTCCAGAGGCTTAGTCGGTACAGTTCGGTAGTCAGCTTGAACGCGCCTCAGAGACTGAGCCGGCGTCTTCCATAACTCAGCGTGTGCACGCCCAGAGGCAGCTCCGATGCCGTAACCCAGCGTGTGCGGACCTCAGGGGCTCAGTCGGACCGTAACTGAGCGTGT
>JAODKK010000002.1:13996735-14007386 GCA_026774405.1 Petrocephalus microphthalmus | reverse complement strand
CTGAGGCCTTATACTGACCCAGACGGTACGCACGCACCGAGGGATTATACTGAGCTGGACGAGACTTACACACCGAGGCCTTATACTGACCCGGACGGTACATACACGCCAAGGGCTTATACTCAGCCAAATTGTATGGGCATTTTACCATTATTAATGTTGACTTATTTTTATAATGCTCACTTTACAACAGCTTACTGTCTAATATATCGCAGACACTAGCTGTAGTCGGTATTATTTGCTGGGAGTGAGCCTAATGTTTTCGCTTATCCGTGTATATATGTTGTTTAGCTGGATGGATTTTATGGATGTTTTTCTGCTCCAGATCGAGATGTGGGCGAGAACTACACGTAGGGGACTGGGGAACATGGAGACTGAGCAGTCAGTATACAGGAACTGGGAAACAAGAACTAGGACTAACTAGGAACTAAGAAAGGAAACTCCAACAGACTACAAATTAGAATGAAAGAATCCAACAGACTAAAGCCTAGGAAATGAAATTCTGTCAGAATTGGAGAGTGGAACCAGACAGACTCTAGACAGCATTGTAGAAGTTTCCCAGGGAACCAACTTGTGGGCAAGGCTGAGAGCTCATTACAGACAGGCTCCTGCACTGGTGCGAGGTCGCAGGGACAGTCCTCATTAGTTCTGGAGTGAGCAGGATTCTCTGTGGTGATTCAGTTGCGGGCATAATACACTCACTCACATATGCAATGCTCTACGTAGGCATGTGAGTATAAAGGATGTACAGATTTTTTTTTTCAAGATTCAAAATGCACCATAAACAGTTAGTTCCATTATGCAGTGAGAATCTTAATCTGCATGCCTTTCTGATAAGCAGGAATCAAAAATTACATTACAAATGAAGATGCAATATAATAACATAAAGAATGCAATTTGAGGGGTACCTTATACTGTATATAGAAAAGCATTTCTGAGACACTTATATACCAGGCATGGCAGAAGGCAGTAAATCTTCAAAGCCTCATTCCCGGGGGGGTCACACCCCATCCTGTATGTGTGGAGTCCCCTGAATATGGGATGGGTTTCCTTCTGAAAAAAGTGGCTTGGAGAACTAGTCACCCATAATCGTCCATAATTTGCATGTGTGTGTTCAATCCATATATTCAGGTATTCCCCTGCTTCAGCTCTGGAAGATGAATGGTGATGTATTCACACAGTGACCTGCTAATGTAACACACAATACTCAAGATCGTACCTTGGAGATACTCTCGATATAGGCTAATTCAGTACGAGGACACGACCTGCTCTGAGAGGAGTACAGCACCTTTATTATATGCTCTGGGAAATCATGTGTCCACTTATCTGGGGCCAGATCTGAGCATCAGGCTTCCTGGAGACAGTGACGGGACACACAGATCAGAGGGGTCCCGAGGGGTTTGCTGGAATTGAAAAATGTGTCGCTACATAATAAGAACATGAATAAAACAGAGGGTTTGCGCATGCGGGCATTGCAACTAGGGCCTTGGGGGGCAGGTCGCCATGGCGGGCTGCTTTTGTCAGCTCTACTCTTATTGACTGCTTGAGCATGGCTGTGTGTCCCTGTGACCGCATTCATCTCGGGGTTGGGAAGCATGAACAGCAAATTGGCATTATTATGCCGGCGGGACGAGGGGGAGGCCCCCAGCATCAGGGGGCTGCATTCAGGAGAGGACTTTCTTGTGGCACAATAGACTTGATAAATTTACATTTTAATCATTTAAAGTCATTTAAATGATTAAAATATCTAAAGCGACTTGGAGTAGAGGGATGGGTTGCAGTGTATGGGCGTTCTGAGGGATATGCGCTGTTAGCGCAATGCTCTGCTTGTGGTTATTGTCACGGTGATGGAAGGACAGTATGTATTCACCACAGAACAGAGATTTCCACCAAAGTTATGTAACCAAAGCAGGATATTTTCTGAGGATCGCTTTCTCATTGACTGGACACATGTCCATGCATGCAAACAGATCCACAAGACCCCCCAGCCAACACGAGAGTTTTTATAGTAAATACTAAAGGTATAACTTTTCTGAAACCCAGACTGAAACTGTGATGCAACTATTCACGATGTTGACCGCGAGGTCCTTTGGTTCTCACAGTTGTAGCAAAACCTGTACACACACGCGCACACACACACACACACACACATACTAAATGGTACTGGGACACCTAACCATTACACCTACAGGAATTATATGACATCCCATTCTAAATCCATAGACATCAAAATGGAGTTGGCCCCCCTTTGCAGCTGAAACAGCTGCCACTCTTCTGGGAAGGCGTTCCACAAGAATGGGTGGGAATTTTTGCCCATTCATCCAGAAGAACAATTGTGAGGTCAGGCACTGATGTTAGACGTGAAGGCCTGGCTCACAATCTCCATTGTAGTTCATCCCAAAAGTGTTTTATTGGGGTTGAGATTAGGGCTCGGTGCGGGCCAGTGAAGTACTTCCATACCAAACTGACCCATCCATGTTTTTATAGACCTTGCTTTATGCATTGGGCACAGTTGTGCTGGAAGAGAAAAGGGCCTTCCCCAAACTATTCCCACAAAGGTGGAAGCATAGAATTGTCCACAATGTCTTGGTATGCTGAACCATTGAGAAGCCCTACCATTATCCCTCCTCCACTTTACAGTTGACACAGTGCAGTCAGGCAGGTAAATCGGCATCCACCAAACCCAGACTCATCCATCAGGCTGCCAGACTGAGAAGTGTGATTTGTCACTTTTCATTGCTCCAGAGTCCAGCTGCCAGTCCATGCTTTACACCACTCCATCTGATGCTTGGCATTGCGCTTGCTGACGTGAGGTTTGCAGTTACTTGGCCAAGGAAGCCTATTCCATGGAGATCCTAGCACACAATTTTTGTGCTGGGGTTGATGCCAGGGGAAGTTTGGAACTCTGTAGCTATTGAGTCAACAGAACGTTGACAACGTCGGTTACTTTGCAAGTTATCTTAGCTAATTAGTGGTTAGCAGATTAGTGGAACTGGGCCCACCACGAGCAATAACTCCACTTACAGCTCACTGTGGAAAATCTAGCAGGGAAGAAATTTCATGAACTGATTTATTGCAAAGGTATCCTATGACAGTACAACACATAAATTCACAGCCCATTTTCACAAATGTTTGCAAACCATGGGTAGGTGCTAGGTGCTTGATTTTATAAGCCTGTGGCAATGGGTCTGAATGAAACACCTGAATTCAATGATTAAGAAGTGTGTCCCATTCTTTTTTCCATATAGCGTATGCTGTACCTAAACAATTATTTAGTCTGTTATCTAATATTTATATTGACTTTTTCAGCCCTTGAACTAAATGCCCATATGGATGCTTTGATTATACAAATTATTTTCTAAATTGGATTTTTTTTTGTGTGTGCGTGTTTTTGAGGCCACTGTGTTCACATAGTTCATTAGTAGTGAGACCATATTGGTTGAGCTGAAAAAATATTACAAACTTGTGCTCTAAGTGTTTTTGAAGGATTAATATAAAATCAGCCGTACAAAAAGACTACCAACAAAGCTTCAGACCCTTAACTTATGTCCCATATATGTTTATAAAATATCCTTAAGGTATACAATATTGTGAATGACATTATATATATATATATATATATATATGTATATATATATATATGCGTATATGCTGTATAATATCTGTATATACATTGCATAGTTTCATACATATTATATGCATCTAACTAATAGATAAATAGCCTTCCTGCTCCACCCTGAGAAGAGGCCCTTCGACCCTCTACGGGGCCCCTGTTTTTGTGGACAACTGCACTGCCTATGACTGCCTATGACCCACCAATGATGGGGACCAATTAGACTGATCCTTTTTTCAAATGTAAGGAAATTGGTATTAAAACATAAGAGTGACGTATTAGTGCAGTGAATTTAAAAAGTCAACTTAAAAAGGTTGGCTAGATACAGTGTGTTGTCACTTAAGTAACAAAGAACATTGCCTTCATGAAGGTGGGGGAGAGTGTCCCTTAAATATTTTTATGTAAAACAGATAATTTTAACTTTCATCAAGTAGTGAAGGCAGATGAAAAATTTGGTGACCTTTAAATAAATCAAGCAAAGAAATATTATCCACTCATCCTCCCAAACTATTGGATACAATCAACACCCATTGTTATCACTTACTCGTATAACCATTCATACATATAACCTTGCTACTGGGCAAAGTGATGGTGAACATCACATGGCAGATAGTCTGATTGGCCACTCAGAACCGACTGGGATAATCCAGACATTCATCTTGGTATCGTGAATACGAGATGGATCTGACAATTAGGCTTTATGCCTGATATTCTGGACCAGGCAGACTCTCATTACAATCAATGATGAATAAAGATGTTTTTCTTAATCATTGAATTGGAAGTTGAAAAAAAAGACTTTAACCCCTACCTGGATTTACTAGAATACATCTTCAACATTATTTGAAAATAATTGTAATATTTCATTAACTACTGCTGTAATATATCAAGGCATACAGCCTGGTTAGCTGCTGCCATAACAATGTAAAGCCCTGAGCAATACGCAGAACACTCTTACAAATCCTGCCCTGAACAAAGAATAACTTAAGTGTGGCTGATATGTAGGGAAGCTTCCCTGAGTAACAACAGAATTCTTTTGAAGCAACATCTTTACTCATAAAGCTCATGAAAACATATGTACATAGCTTTTCTACTTTTGTAACCACTTTGCCTTTACTGCAACTTATAACTTTATTTAACTTACTAATGCCAGCTAGTCTTAATCACTACCCATGTTTGAAGAGCAAACCGAAGGACCAGCATCGGTATTAACCCATATAGAGAGAAACTCTTGGAGCTCATAGTGTCACGGTTTTTGCGGGATCGACGACCCATGATGCAGGCTCTACTAGGCAAGGACGTTTATTTGGACGAAGCAGGACAGAACAGGCACAGGTAGCGGCAACAACCATGAATGATGCATAACAACACACTCACATACATCAATACACATTCATACATTCATACATACATTAACCGACCATGGGAGCATGACACAGATCAACTAAATAGGGAAAGACATCAAGGACTAAACACGGGGCAGCTGGGCACGATTAGGGAAACGCACGTGGGGAACAAGGGGGCGTGGCACACAAGGATCATATGGGCAGACCGTGACACATAGGGCACCAAGACTGAGCCAGACGTAATGCTCGCTGATCAGCATTTACCATGTTAGGGACTTCTGATCTTAATCCAGTGTTGGGCGAAACAGATGTAGCAGCCTACAGAAAGTCATGGCGCACTCCATGGTTAGCAGAATATAAATGACCTCTCCCATGACTCTTATCTTCATTTTTCAATAAGTAAAAGGACAAATTGTTAATTATTTATTAACAGAACACATAATTAACAGATAACTCTCTTTGGGTGAGGGCATTCATGCATGATATGGAAATGGAAAGAAAATGGGATTTGTCCATCCATCCATTTTCTGCTGTTTATCCAGGGAAAGGTCATGGGGGTAGCAATCTAATCATGCCCAGACCTCCCTCTCACCAGATTTCACTGTCACTACCCACCTGAGTGTCAAAGTGCCCCAGCAGAACAATATCCCCAGAAGGGGCACCCTCCATCTCCCCTTCCAAAGTCTCCAAGAAGGTTGGATATTCTGAACTTGTTTTCTGTGTGTACGCACAGACAACAGTCAAAGCCCATCCCCGGACTCAAAGTCAAAAGGAGGTGACCTACCATCCATGTAGGTCAGAGAGAGTGATGTGAGATTATTGATCAGAAAAACATAGCTCCAAGGATCATAGATACCCACAAACCCCTCCACCATGATAAGGTGGCGATTCTTGGAGGGGAAAACAAACATTCAAAGATGTATAATTTTAAAAGGAAACCTACCAGATAAAAAATTGTATAAAACATGTAAAAAAGATTAAAATAATGTGATTAATTGTCATTGTTGACAATTCCACAGCACACAACAATGAAATATATCCTCTAAATCCTTTATATCCATTTAACCCACATGTAACATTATGACATAGCAGTGGGCAGCTAATTCAGCATCTGGGGAGCAGGGATTGGGGATGGTACCTTGCTCAGGGTACCACAGAGGTTCCTTGTTGGGGAATCGAACCAGCAACCTTTTGATCACTTGTGCACTTCCCTAATCATTAGGCTATCACTGCAAAAAAAGAAATGCATCAGGGAAGAGTGCACATGCAGTCACAATTCCCATGTTTGGGGAATTTGCAGGGGTCAGCACAGCCACAGTGCAATGGTTGAGTCTCATGCTGGGTGAACCACCTTTGTGATCATGCTATCTCCCTTGCCAGGTAAGTATAAAATATAGACTAAAGTATGTGAGAGAATCTATTGGCTGCATTCCCATAGAAACAAACAGGTTTCACATAGCTCTTGGATGAGAAGGATCAGCATAGAGGGACACTGAGCGGATGCTGAGGGACCATGCCGACAAAAAATGGGGGGATGGATGGATCACAATCACTATAAGCGTCATCTAGATAAAACTGTGTGAACTTGCATGAGTAGAGAGCCAAAAAAGCAAGAGGGAGAGAAGGAGAGAAAGATGCTTACTCTGCATTAATATTTGAGCATGGAATTTTGGGAAATATGATAATACCTTCAGTAATAAGGCAATAAACAGCATCTTTATGAATGTTTGCTGTGGGCTGTCTGAGGAAGCATTCTCGGGGCATTTGGGTGGCAAGTCATTTATAGTGAAGCATTGACAGATTGTATGAATAATTAAAGAACAAGGTGGATATTTTGCAGATATCTGAATTACAGATGCTCTCGCATACAGTCAGCCATAATATTTTGCCATATATTTTCTTTTTTTTCTAATCACATCTTATCATTTTGATCATTAATTATTGAAACTCTGGAATTTAAATGATAAAAACCACAATACTGTACCTATTTTGTCAAATGTATTATCTATACAGTACCAAGTAGTTAGTCTGATTTTCTACACATTTTTCACAGTCAGTATTTAGGGACCCCCTGAATTGGATTAAAATCCATCATGAGGTATGTTATCAGATCATTTCACCTCTCCAGTATTAATAAATGTGTAATAACTGTTATGTAACTGTGTCCCAAAACCTGTTTGAGTCCCAAAGAAGAAAGGAGAAATTTTGTCCCACAGCCCTATTCATCTTTGACTTATGAGTTTAAAACAATAACGCTAATGCACAGAGAATTATGCAGGAGGTGAGCGAAGCTGACCAAGATGGCCTGGAATTTGAGCTTCATCCTCCTCTCATTCACAATCTTCAAGGTGTCTAGGAAGCATCCAAGCATGAATTCAATGCTACTGCCCCAGCAGATGACCACAGAGAAGATGGCTGATGCCACCACTGTGTCACAGAATTACTTCAGAAGGGGTCTCTGTATGCTCAAGGATCTTAGTCTCCACAATATGCAGGACTGACTCTGGCTCTTCTTGTACACAGCAGTTGTAATGTCCATTCAGTCCAGCTTGTTGTTGAGATGAACACCCTGGTATCTATAGGATTGGACAGCCACAATCCCCATGCCCTGCAATTTAGTAACTCCACACACATAGAACCAGGGCTGAGACTCAAACCCCAGGCCCAGAGGTGTGAGGCAACAGTCCTAACCAGTGTGCCACCATGTCACTCTCTACTAAACCACCACACCAAAGAAAATGCACTACTACCCTAAAATCTCTATTGCAGCACTAACAATCATTTGATGCAGTCCCTCATCATAAATGGTTGCCTAACTTTTTCCAGATAAACAGACATCTGCTGAACAATTGATCGGTTTCCCTGAAATCCATTTAACTGTACTATGAAGTGTCTCTAAAACCTTCAGACACCCCCACAAATAATGTCTAAAGCCTGCAACTAATATCAATCTATAGTGAGCAAGACTAGCCAAGATCAGACTGGATTGTTTGTCAAAGTGATCGAACAGTTGACCTTAATATCATAACAAACAAATAAAAAAAACACAAGAAAATCAAATGAAAATTAAACTTAAATGCAAAGTTTTGAAAATAAGACCTCAGAGATCTTGATGCTTGTTTTCTACACCATTAGGCTTGGAGTTGGACAATTTACAAGTATTTAAGAAAGGTGGCCTTGACGTCCTCCAACTTGCAGGGAAAAATGTAGGGATTGCTGGTGGGATTGGCACTCCAGCCAGCATAAAAACACAGCTTCACACAGATACAACCAAGCAGATAAGACAGATAATGGGGGGGGGGGGGTTGAGACCGCTGGAGAGCCAATGGGGTCAGTCCTTCTGGGCATAGGAAATGGTGTGGTGCTGAGGGGTCCCAACCTGAGGTGGCCTATCCGGTTAGTCACATGGAACATCTTGTCTCTCTGTCTTCCTCAGCTGTCGGAAAGCAGGTGTTTCAATGGCGGCACTTTCTGAGGTACACAGGCTGGGGACTGGTCAGATCTCTGTAGGTGGGTATACCTATTACTGGCCTGGTCACTCTGATGGCTGCCATATTCAGGGAGTAGATGTTGTGGTTCTGATGTCACGCCTATCAACAAGCATATTATGAGACTCAAGCTAAAGCACTCTCTGGGTGTCTTGTCTGTCTTAGTGTCTACTCTAACTGTGGTGAGGCACATCTGACTGGCGACCGGGGTGGAAATAGCTCCATGTTCCTGCAGGACACTGGATCCTGATTCTAATATCTTGAACTGCATGGTTGGACTTGGTACTCCAATAATAGTGGTGAGGCGAAGGGGATTGAACACATCCCCGTGGGCAGATGCTGGAGGCTCCTACAGAGCGAGGAGTCTGAGTGTCTGGGTTTGCGAGCGTGCTGGATAAAACCCAAGATCCAGGTCTTTAATGACCCTTTAGGCACAGCCATCATCAGTGTGTCCATCTGTGGGGAGAGTGTTGACTGTGTCAAGAGGTTCACTTACCTCAGTAGCAACATTCATGCCTCAGGTGACTCTTCCTATGATTTCAGTAGTTGGACTGGGAGAGCATGGGGGGGTCATGAGGCCCTGGAAAGGGGTGTGTGGCTCTTCTGACCTTTGCAAGAGGACAAAGGTCCAAGTCTTTAGAATCCAGGTACTGTCTTGCTGTCTTGCTCTATGGTTGTAAGACACGGATGCTATCCAGTTTCCTGAGGCTAAGACTGGACGCCTTAGGCACTGTATCTCCGGAGAATCCGTGAGGGTGATCCAGCTCACAGGATCCTCACTGGTAAGGACCCACGCAGCTGGACCAAGCCGAGGGAATGCCCATGTAACATGCGTTACGTTTGTCAGCCCGGGGGGACACCAACAGGGATCCCCGTGTGTGCCGGGTATGGCAACATGCTGCACCAGTACATGCTCCCCCACCTGCCTTGATGCTGGGGGAAGGACACGCCTGAGTAGGGGAGGTTCAATTTAATTAATGCTTACTGATGTCTCTGAAAATTTTATTTGTAAATAAATGGCTGATGATCTACTGGAGACTGTGGCGCTGTCATGGCTTTGCTTTTGGCAGGCTGTATGGAAAGAGTGCAGCTCCAACTCTCAGTCAGATAAGCAGGGAGCGGTCGCTGAAGGCTGATTTTTTTTTCCAGAGCTCTTAATGGAATTCAGGACAAGTGTGAGATTTGCTGTAGTGTGAAGATTGGCAGTCTCGGATGATTAATTTTTCGAGGGAGCCCTGGAAAGACACAGAGGGTTTGTCAGAAACAGTAAAGGTGGGTGCGTAGGAACTGATTTGCAGTGAGATGCTCGGAATGAGGCCCGTCATTCTCAATGGACCAATCGAAACATTGTATCTTCATCAATTTATCGCCTAGCAGCTAAGGAATACAGAAAGTGCTTTTGCATTACCAAAGAAGGGCATTTAGAGCTGTAATAACATTGGGGTTTCCTAGCTGGTCGACGCTAATTAATTTTTAAATCTTCCATCATTAAGGAGAAATCTCACCATGGATGAATCCTGTAGGCATATATTTGGCTGGAATTTAAAGTAGCCAAGAATGTGCTTGGTTTTAAGATCCCAAAGCTTCTTTTAACAGAATTTCACAAAGACATTTTGTAGACTTACCGTTTTTAAGTTTTTCCCCCATATCAGATGCTCGGATCCTTCTTCATTGGGAACCAGGATGTGCCTCACAACTGTGGAAGAAAACAGCAGTTGCGCTAATTTGTGCTGTTTATGGTAAAGCTGTTTTACTCCGCAAAAGTTGGGAGTCAATCCCACTTCTAATTCCTGTGGCTTTGGATCAGATGACTTCAAGAGGCAATTCCAGACATCATGTTTTGCAACTGAATCTAATTCAGTTTGGAGAGCGAGTCAGCCACCTAACCATCTTCTTAGCCAGTATAGCTTTGCTGTGATCCTGGAGCCAATCTTAGGAATCACAGGGTGACCTGATTAGGTTGCCAGTCCACTGAAAGGTGCAAACTCACACACAAGGGACAAATCCACTTAAATCCAGAGGCACATCTAACTTTTCAGTTTTCTAACTGTTAAAGTTAGAAATGTTAAATTACGTTAAATTAAAACGTTAAATTAAAATCAAACTGAAAACAGTACTTTGTTGAATTACCTTTGACCTGTATTACATTGCAAACAATACAACAGCACATTATTTAATGTGTTCCTCATGAATTTTATTGTTTTTTA
>JAODKK010000002.1:13965489-13981855 GCA_026774405.1 Petrocephalus microphthalmus | reverse complement strand
ATGGGCTGGCCCCCCATCCTGGGTTGTTCCCCGCCTCGTGCCCGTAGCTTCCGGGATAGGCTCCGGACCCCCGCGACTCCGATAGGGAAAAAGCGGGTTGGAAAATGGATGGTTCAGCCCTAATTCCGGCTGTAGACCGGCGGATTCGCTCATGACTGTGTGTGGTCTGAGTGCCCTAATCTAGCCGGTTCAGAACCGGCTGTATGATTCCGGCTGTACAAGGAGCTAACCGACGGATTCACTCATGCCTGTGTTTGCTTTGCCCCGCTTAAGATCTCTCATTTGAGTGTATTGGTGCAATTTTTAGCAGCTATACTTTCTACTATGGCTGTATTGATCTTGTAATGAGTTTGAAATGATTATAAGAGGTATGTCCGTGATGGGGTTTATAGTTTAGTCATGGGGTAGTTAGGACTCGATGGATTAGGGTTAATAGAGACCTCTGAACCACCCAGGAGAGTCGTGAATCGCCCAGTTCTATTGGGAATAGTCTGTAGGGTTTGCAAACTACACGGACACTTTTGCTGTAGCGCCAGTTTTAGGTTTGTAATGGAACATTAAAGATTTCCCGTAAGATTTCTTTCGAATCCATGAGAGTCTGAAAACGCCAGATAGGTGAGGGGTAAGGCAACCCTGTAAAGGGCAATGTGGACAAAAGGAGGTTTTTAGTTTGTTTCATTTATATTTTAAGTAATTCAAACTGAGGGAGACGAAATATTGTGAAACTTTTTTTGTTTGAGCGTTGTTAAATGCAGCCATTAAAAAGCACACGCACGTAAAATGCAGGTACATTACCACGACCCGGTATTATTATTATTTATTTATTGGCAAATAAATGACCACAAGATAATTTAACCTATCTTGCCATGTACTGACCCGAGGAGAGCTATAAACTGTTTTTTTAATCGCGTGTATTTACGTGATAGGACTGCAGCTAACTGTAATTACGAAGCTGTCGATAACCAGAACAATTTAATACAGTATGCAACGTTATCCTGCGTAAATAATGACTGACAGACTCATCAGCGTAATGGGAACGTTAGCCTCGATAGCTGGCTAAGGTACCTTCGCTAATAACTATTAATTAAATTATTAATTAACATAAACATTAACGGTCAATGCTGAGCACATATAGAATAAAATTACAGTATTTGCTTCATTCATGACAGCTAATGCATTTAATGTTTAAAATGTCTGTTATTTTATCAACATAGCACTTAAAGTGCTTGGTAAGCAATGGAAACGAGCGTGTATACGTCCGCGGCCCCATGAGGCGGAAGTGGGCCGCAAATCCCTCTGCCAGGTGTGACAGTGGGGCCCCTGCAGGAGCGCCCCCCTCCCCCCTTTTTACTACCGCGCTGATGCGCCTCTCCTCCAGACCAAGAGCATTAAATACCATTGAATTATAATAATATCACGTTAATAAAATACCCCTGTCATGCAATGAAAAGTTTTTCTATAGATCATGCGACGTTCAGTGTAAGCCCATTTTCAGGAACATTTAACTACTCACTCTGTACATCAAATAATATTCTGATTTCTGCAACATCATTATGCATTGTTAGTCCAGCTCTTGACCTTCGGACACATACAGAATCAATGAAAGAAGAAAATGTAATTAAAAAAGGTTTGATTTATTTATGAACATTTTATTGATTTTTTTTCACCAGTATTAATTCAAGTCACATTTTGCTGTCATGAGCTATAAAAAATGACAATGTTGTGATGTTCAGAACGCACTTTTTCAGTATTTTTTTAAATCTGTAATAAAAATTAGCGACAATAAGACAGAGAAATAAAGTTACGACGGAAAATTGTTAGAAGGAAAATATCAGGAAGCGATACTTAGCAAATGTCCATTAAAATACTACAGTGTCAACAAGACATAACTGAAATTCAACCTAAAACGTCAAAGTGACTGTGATGGACTGGCATCGCTTTCAAGCTGTAAGCCTGCCCAGGATGAATGGATAGATGGATGGATGTTAAAGCAATATTTATACACACTGACATCAGTTCATCAAACACATCATTGTGTAAAACGTTCTTAGCAGCTTTACGTTCTAATACAAATGTTTTTGTTCTTTTACAAATTCATTAAGGTAAAAATGTCTTCTTAGATGGCATGAATGAGGACTTTTATTGTGCTGTGCCGGGGAAAAGATGAATTCAGCAAGAAGCAGGAGACGACCGTCATCTTTGGACAAATGGTTTTTCAAGGGATGGTGAAAACTGCACAGTGCGCTGCTGGAAGTGCAGCGTTCAGAAGTAGGTAATCGTTTTAAGAATTTTGCTGGCAAAAGCACTGGTCCAAGGTCAGCTGGAGCCCCGTTGGGTGGCACATCGACAGCTGACAGGGACTAGTAGCACTGACACGCCCGTCATGCACGGAGAGGACAAGCCACGCCCACCTCACAGCAGAGGTTAGAGAGGGAAGTCCAGAAACAGCACTACCTTCCCAATCCAGCTGTATTTACATAGAGGACATTGATATCCTTGATATCCTACAATCTGGGAATCACTGTCAGCCAATGCTGACTGATTAGCTCCCCAAACAGCCAAACAAACTACGACTATAACATATACAATGTAGCACATGTGGTTTGAGAACTACAGCCTACTGCAGGAATTCACATGCTTTTTGCTATTATATCAGGACACTACAGAATAAAATGAAGAGCAAACATACTTAACATATAGCTTTTTGGAATTCAATCCGTTATATAAAACAATTACTATATCCTAAATATAGTAAATATTTTATACTGGAAAAACACTTCCACAGTAAATAACACTGCACATTCCTCTCCTCCAGTGTGCACCTTGGTATCATAGAGGAAATTTCAGTCTATGCACATCTGTTAATAAATTGCAAACAAACTGGACACAAGTACTCAATTGTTGTCTAGTGTATGAACTCGCACCATTGTTAAGCAGGTGGAGTAAGGCCTCATGTCCTTTACAGACCCATCGTTACTATCAGCCTTCTCTCAGAAAACAGATCATTCAAAAGTAAAACTGCAATATGAGAGGTTCAGCTCCAAATGAATGCCAAGGTAGTAGTGTTTAGAGGCATACATCTCCTTTAATTTAATTCAAATGTTGAACGGTATATCGAAATGACAAAGCATTCTGCAGTGTTTCTGGCTCATGACTCATATAACTGAACATTTAAAAAATCTGCATAAATCTTGAAGATGTACAAATGCTTGTTTAAAATATAAAATAAGAGAAACATCTGCAGACGTTTTAAAATACAGAATGGGGGGGAAAGTGAATTTTTGGTTGTGCTGATTAATTTGTGGCTAATAAATATTTTCATTGTTTTCAGAAGCCCTTGGTCTCTTAGGTACAAATTATGTTCAGAGAGAGCTGGATAGCAAATTAAAATGTTAATACTCCCGCAACAAAAAATAAAAGTACAGCATGAGCTACTATAGAGGATTTACTGAATGAGACTGTGTTTCTGTACATCAGTACAAAGGTCTCCTCACTGTACAGTGTGTTCAGTCTCCTACATAAAATCTGCAGACTGCTAGCACAGGAGTTCCCAGGCATCTTTTACAAAACATATGATCTCAGCCTCACTGTATATGGTATTCCATAATAGTACTAATTTCTCTTACTCAGAGAATTAAAATGAAGAAATCGTCACCTTAAAAACAGAATGAGGTACCCCAAGTCTATGGGAGATATAGCAGCCTTGTAGATGCAGAATTAATTTAAAGGAGCCTGTCTATGTGTTCCTTATAACACTTTATGAATGAAACATTCACACTGGAGACAGCTTGAATCTGAATTATAGCCAGCTCGGGTAATTTCGGGTCGATTTAAAAGAGAATTATCTTTCAATTTATACGGACACAAAGGAGCGAGGTGTCCACTGGCAGATACCTTCCATTGCAGAGCACTGTGCCCATCCCGCGCGGCCTGCAGATGACGGTGGCGTGAGATTCTGGTCAGAGGCAAGCTGCTCACCTTCTTACCGTTATGGATTACTAGTCCTGTTGTGCAAAAATTACCATTTTAATTCAATCATTTTACAGAAAAAACATAAGGCAAACGACATTACTGATAATAACCAAATATTGCACAAATTGACTGAAGTAAACCGGTCTAGATAACTGGCACAGCGGAAGTGTCACTTTATAATATATTTTTCATTTTCGTGAACCTCACAGAAATGTACACTTTAAGTAAAAAGTCCAGAGGCGTAGTTATTGCAGCGCATGATTCTTGTTTTCCTTTTTTTACAAATGATTTTTCGATAGAAAATTTTTCTCTTTTAAATCCCGCGCAGTCTGTAATGAGCAGTCCGCGAGTCCTTTTGGCAGTATGTCCGCGGCAGCGGCGGCCGGACGTTTTCCCACGGGCAGTCCGTCAGATGCCCGAGGCGCCCAGGCCCATGCCGGCCGTGTGGCTCATGCAGGGCAGAGTCTGCATCGCTTTGGGAAAGTCGTGCATCACTATGCGCCCATTCTCGCCCCCGTTCCCATTGCCGCTCATCCTCGTCAAGGTGGAACTGCGCATGGCGTCGTTGATGGATTGCTGCAGATAAGACAGACATGAGTGAGTTAGCGGGATGCATTCCTCTTTACGTACCATGCATTTTACGGTAGTAAATGAAGCACGTCGGCTCATAAAATGTACGATAGTTAGCTTTTACGCGATACTTAGCGCATGCCAGACAGTTAGTACTTTCCACATGATAGGATGGATTCCAGCATGTTTTCATTTTCCGCTAATTATTACATCGCGTGTCTGCTCAGGATGCGTGTAGCCTGTACACGTGTGGCGAGAGGCGACAGGCATAGCGACAAGCCCCCTAGCCCCCATGTAAAACTCATAATGCCGGTTTGCAAACCCGCGGCGTGTGAACGGCTCTATTTGACTGGCCCTCGCTGAGTGCGGCGGGGTTCTCCATCTCACGCGCCACGTCCTTTGCAAGCCGCACTCCCACACTGACGTGTGCTGTGCCTGGCTCTCAGTTAGCGTGCTAAACAGCGATCCAATCATAACCCGACACTCGGCCTCTCTGGAGAGATTATCTTAGGAAATACCGGCAAAAAAAAATATGCGCAAACGCAATGAGAACCTCGTGGTCAACCGAGAATCGGTGTTTCCATTATTCCCACCCCCAAGTCTACTGTTGTGTCAGCTGAACAATAGTGTGCTCCTGAAAACTGAGTGAAAAACCGTTAATTGTATAGTATCATGAGCTTTTCCCTCAAAAAGTGTGGCTCATGGCAACAGGGCAGCTGGAGCCCTGATGACCGGGTCTGGCTACGTCGCGGGATGGAGCAGACAAGCCTCAAGTGTTAGGGCGTGGACAGTGAAGCACAGCACGTCAATGGGCCCACGCTGGGGGCACAGAGCACGGTTAGCGGCGGTGGCAGGGGGGTGGTGGTGACAGGGGGGGCAAGTCGGGACGGCCGGAGGTAGTCATCGTTCCTACCCCGTGGCTTTTAAATCTTAACACTGTCCATCCCGTACAGACTGTAACTCTGCAGCTCTGTATAGGGGGCGGTAGCATGCGCGGTGTCTAACGGCGAGCAGTGCGAGGCCTGCGGGCCACGTGAGGACACCTTCATTCTCCTGGACTCGGTTCTGGACTTGTAACAGAACTCGACCAGGGCCACCAGCATGGCCAGACCCAGGCCACCGATCAGGATGTAGAAGACCCCGGCCACATTACTGAGGCTCAGGGCACTGGTCTTGTCCTGTGGGCGGAGAGGCAGCGGGTGAGAAGGGCACACGCACGTGCCTGGCATTCCACACGCACATGCAGAAACGCGCACAGACTGAGACAGACACTACACGCACGGCACGCCGGTACGGTAGCCACTAATCAAAATTAACATTAAACACATTGCATGGATTTTAAAAAGTTTTAGAAACAAAATAGGTTACGCCACCATTCATTGAATTCCCTAAAAAATAAACCTTTTTCAAATACAATATCAATAATTAAATTTTGAGAAATATCTTAGCATTTATTATTTTGTAATGGCTATTTACATTTCATAAAAATCTTTTTATTTGCTGAAGAACAATTAGCTACTTCAATCACAAACGCCAGAGAATCATGCAAACATGCTCTGGATTTAAGCGTAGATAGAGTCCATTTCTTCTGAATACTATCCAATGATCACTCGTCATGCTCAATATCTTGAATCTCCACCCGCCACAAGATATACGAAGACAGACACAAACTTCAAACAGTTAATGCATCTATAAATTGTCGTTAAAGGATATATATGCTATTATTTGGGACTGTGGGTCTAGGACGTTGGTTGGAACCATGTGGAACAGTAAAAGACCTAAATAGAGGCTGGTATCGACTGGTTTAGGGTGAGGTCTTGCTGGTGGCTCCAGCTGAAGGTGTAATCTGCATATAAAGGGAAGGGAGGCTCTCATGGTATTTATCACGCATTGAGACTGGGCCATTGTGATGTCACAGCAAAGGGACGTGGCCGTTATTAGTCTCATGCAGTCGGTTCTGGGCCTCTCATCCTGGCCTAGGGATCTCATCCAATGAGCATGCAAATGACACGTTCTGATAGGAGGGGGCACCATGTCATTAAGAGTATTGGGGGCATGATAAAGGGATAAGAGTGCCTGAAAGAAACTCCTTTCTCTCCAGTCTGACATTTACTCATTTATTTGTTCAATTTTAGTCAGCGGAAAACATGCAATGCATTATGGATGGTCTCTTATGAAATTATAGCTGAGGTCATTCTGTTCGGTCTGGGCTGCTTTCATTCTACAGAAATGTTATTTCTGATAAAATTACAGAAATAGTTCCCCTTCTGGTTAAGTGTAAATTAAAACTGGGCACTGCCTAAGACTTTTCACAGTGCCCTTAGGAGACTATTGTCCCCACGACCGGGTCTTAGTCCTGCCCAGCGAGTACTTATCATTGCTGCAGAGCGGTGTGAATCACACTGAAGGATAACCATGCATAAGGAATGCCGCGCGCCAGCCGCACCACAAATCCCAGGGCTGGTGGTTTGGCAAAATTCATAAGCAAAGGGAATTATTAAAATAAAAAAAAAAGCATGGTTTCGAAGTTTATCAGTTTGTCCACTTATGTTCCTCCCATCCTATACAATTACCCTAACCCTGCCCAAGGTCTCCCATGTAATCTACAAATGCTAAGTGGCTTCTGATAGGGGACAAGCCAATTACAGTATCAGTGTGACATTTAACTCATTAAATAATTCACAGAGATAGGCCGGCTTGGCATGTCGCCATCGCCCGCCGTCGGCCCTTTCCGGAGCCTCTCTCTCGGGTACCGTGTACAGCCGGTAGGACTCTCGCGGCGAGCCACCGGGGACGCAATGCAAAGACTGACTCCAGATCCGGAAACTGCTCGCGAGGTTCTGGAAGGCAAACGCCAGACTGGAGAGAGAGGCGGCAATGCGTGATGTTCTGGGGGGAGCAGGGATCGGGGCCTGGGGTGGGGGGGGGGCTCGCAAAGGTACCGAAGTGATCTTGGATGATAGGTGGGACCAGCTGGTGGACTGACCTTTCTCGCGGAGTCGTTGCTTCCACACTCCCCTTTATCGTACCACCATTTGTTTTTCAGTTTGTCTAAGACGGCCTGCTCATTGAGCTTCAACACCGCTAGGTTTACGGGGATTCTTCAGTCAGGAAAATAACATAAATAACATTATCCATGTTATTTTATGTTATTCAGCACATGTTAAACATTCACCCATAAAAACGTATCAAATATCTTAGCAGTAGATAAATAAAAAGAAAGAAAGAACGATATCACAGTCATAATTCGACAGTTCGGCGTCAAAGTGATATGCGTTAATACTCCATCTAGCACAGTTGCCTTTCTCCCTACTGCAAGATGTGTATTACTATATCACTTTGGGTAACGGGCACCCTGCAAGCGCTCGGCCCATGCTGGGAGGCTAGTGGGGGAGGTAAGCTCCCTGTTTGCCGCGCAAGGCCAGATGTTGCTGCTGCGTGATGCTAGTCTTATAAAGGCTGGTGAATTTATCACAGAGCCGTTTTGGCCGTGAAATGGGGCCCCGTGCTTCCCCCGGTATCTGCGCGATACTGGGGCAGCGGCCGAAGCGCTGGTGGACCCCGGGTGCCGGTTACCCCCCCCCGGTACCGCGGTTTACCCGCAGAGCGGCTTATTCTGGGGCTGACCTTGGAATCACCTCCCCCGCTGCCGCACTCTCCCTTGTCATACCACCATTTGTTTTTCAATTTGTCCAAGAGGCCTTGCTCGTTCAGTTTTAACACTGCCAGGTTTACTGGGTTTCTTGAAATGATAAAATAATACTGGTCAGTATCAACCGAGATATAGCGAGTTACAGCGAGATGCAGCGTTATCGTTTGAAATTATTAGTATCATAATTTCACGGCACAACACTCTGCTTCTGTGGCCATGTCTGACAGCTAAGAAAGCAGGTGTGTTGTGGAGGGTAAGTACAATTATTTATTTTTTTTCAGAATGGGGAATAATGCTTAGTGGCCTTTTTCTTGAGATGGGTTTTACCAAGCAAGATGCAGCACGAGGGCTCTAGAAGGGCAGATACCAGCAACCTATTCAGTTTCTTGGCTTTTGCAAGTTAATTGTGGTTTTCGTTTGATGGGTGTTAAGCTGACCGAGAAGCCAGCCTAGGAACATGACTTGGAAACCCGAAGTCCCGTCAAAGAGAAAACCACCATTAACAGGGTCACAAGGTGACCTTAAAGAGGCTTTTGCAGATATTCTGCCCTTCCCGACTCTGACCTTCTGTTGCCATGGCCTGTCTGCTGTGAACAGAAGCTCTGCCCATAGCAGACTCACGCCTGCTGGCCATCTTCCTCGATAAAACCCATGAATTCTTTCTTATCCCAAGAAAATCAGAAAGAAAGAAATCACTGGGGATTTATGAGTGATGAAGATCCACATCCAGTTTAGGAGGACCGATGGGAACTCGGTTTCGGAGGCGGCAGTGCTCTGGTGAGATGATTTTGTCAACTAAAAGGGGTATGAATGAGATTTGGCGGGAAACACAAGTCAAACATGGCTAGAGGGGAGAGGCAAGAAGAACACACTCTTATCAAGGCAATAATCACATGTAGCCTTACTTCACATTGCTCATCAAATAAGTACAAGGCGCATTCCTCATGTGCCGAGACGGACTGGGATGTCTGCATATCCAGTGTAGCTTATTACTGCCAGAACATGGACATGGCTGGCACTCAGACACTTCCGGGTCTCTGCCAATCAGTTTCAGCCTTTTGCAGCTGCTGGGACTGGGATGTCTGCATATCCAGTGTAGCTTATTACTGCCAGAACATGGACATGGCTGGCATCCAGACACTTCCGGGTCTCTGCCAATCAGTTTCAGCCTTTTGCAGCTGCTGGGACTGGGATGTCTGCATATCCAGTGTAGCTTATTACTGCCAGAACATGGACATGGCTGGCATTCAGACACTTCCGGGTCTCTGCCAATCAGTTTCAGCCTTTTTCAGCTGCTGCAGACTCCTTTGTCAGTATTGGACATCGCTGAATGTGCCTTGTGCCACAAATGTACGCCACACAACCCAAGGAAGCCCTGATATGCAGTGAGCATGTGTGGAATCGTCCCTCAAGCACCCAGCTGACAATGATTTACACTTTTATAAATTCATTTTCCATTATTTTTCCATTAATGTAGGGATAGCAGTAGGGTATTAAATCTAATTTAAGTTGTGCCCTGGGCGATATGCTGGAAGTCATTCTTTTACATCCAGAATGGGGTGTCACCTTCCCCTCACGGTAAGGGTTTTAAAACGTGCATTACAAAAGACTGTGCAATTTCTTTGAGGTCTTCTCCCAAGGAGGTTATCTCACAACTGGGGAAAGGCTATTAAAAATTTCCCAGGTTATTTTTATGCCGTCAACCTCCTTTCTCATCTTCTGTTCTTCATATCAAGGCAGGTCAGTTCCCTAGCTCTGCTTGGCACCACCGATGGGCGAGTTACTACCTACGGGATGTTTTAGCAAACCTTTAGCTTTCCAGCTAATGTCTTTTCCCAAGAGAACCGCGCCTTAGACTAGCATTAAATGTTACACATTAATTATTGAAAACGAGTCTAGCTGCATAATGGAATTATAAGAAACTGACCTTTCCATAATAAGCCTTGCTTGAGTTCATATGCCCCGCTTGTTTACGTAAAATAAGACAAGAGAACGGGCCGTGAAGGCCTTAAACAGGCTAGGCTACATCTGCTATCCCAGCGGCCGCAACTTGGGGAATGGGGTGGGGGGGCGTATGAAGGCAGGTCATTTTGGGGAAGGTGGTGCTCGTGTGACATGTCTCACGTCAGCTTGCGTGAAGCACATCGATTAAGCCAGCTGAAGCTTTCAACAGAACGTGGCGACTAAAACAGACTGTGCAGCAAGTAGCATAGCCATCCTGTGGTGAAGGAAGTTACAGATCACTCATTAATCAGCATCAAGGTCATAATGACTGGTATGTAACTGAAAAGCTAGTTATTAATTAAAATCTCCCAAATGGCCAATAAAAAAAAAATAAAAAATTTAATCAATACTAATTAACAGTTACTAGATATTATATTGACCTTGACCTTCAACCCCATTCACCACAAAGTAACTCACAATAATAACAGTCTAATGGATGTTTCTAGTTGATGATTGACTATGTAAGTTATGTAGTTGCATGACTATGCAGTTAGTGCATGGATGCCTACCTTAGAGCGGATCCTTTCGGGGTGGCAATTCCGTAGCCCTTGGAGTCCAGGTTACCCCCCACCTTCATGGTATCACATGGCTTCCGTTGCTCTATGTATTCGTTCATGGTGGATTCCAGCAGGTAGGCATACTTGCCCTTTGACTTCCTCACGCGGAGCACTCCCTCGTCCGTCGTCTTCACAAACACGGACGGGTCTGCCGACTTCATGTAGGACCACATCTTCTCAAACACGGCGATCTTTGACCTCTAACGGGCAATAGAATGGGGTGAGGAGACCAAAAGGAACGTGATTTACTGGGAAGCTGAGCAGTAAGCTTAGCCTGTCTGTTTAAGTTAAAAACCAACAGCTTAACGCAGGTCACAAGGCGTGTTCACCCGGAAGAACTCTTTGGTGGAACCTGCATCGAGGGTTCCATAGGCAATCTCCGTCTGCTTGGCCAGGTCCTCTGCACTCTCGATGGGTGACACCATCCTCTCAACGGTGAGGAAGGCCGCCAGGTTGGCCGTGTAGGAGGAGATGATGATGAGGGTGAAGAACCACCAGACACCACCCACAATGCGGCCAGAGAGTGACCTGAGTGATCGACAGCACAGCGAGTAAGAAGATTAAGGCTCTCCAAGGGCCTCCGTCTGCTGGAAATGAGGACTGTCCTTTCTTATTTGTTTAACACTCAGTCTCTCATGCTGCAGTACTGGTTTTCTGCAATTGAAAAAATATCCATCCATCCATCTTCTAAATGCTCATCCTGGTCAGGATCAAGAGGCCCAGAGCCCATCACAGGCAGCACAGGACTCAAAGCAACAGTACACCCTGGATAGAATACCAGGAGAAATAATAAATCATGCTAATGAAACCATTATTCTTGACATATGTACTCCTTATAAAACAAATTAAGCTTTGGCACTAAAAACATCAATTGATATGCAGTTATTAAGATGAAAAGCTGTCCAGATATCTCCTAAGAGTGCCCCAATAGCTAAGTAACCTTCTCCTGCTCAAATATTCATCAAGCTCCTAGTGATTAGCAGCTCCAAAGCCACTCCATAAATACTTCACTAGATTAGTTTTAGACGCGGAGCACAAAACGTTTACCCACTTCATTCCAAACGTTAATTCTCCGCCATCGCATCGCGAATGGCTTCCTCACCCGATTGGTCCCTGGACACAGCCCCCGTTCCATGCGAAATGTGCTGACACTCGATAAGGATGATCACAAAAACACCGGACGGCCCTAAATGAATCTCACTCAAATAGGAAATAGACAGAACGTCTGACAAAAGTCTGCATATTAATTGCTGGGGATTAATACCTACGGGAGCCCTGATTTGCAGAGAGAGCAGCTGCTGTAATTGCCTGTTTAAAAAAACAATGGATGATTTGTAGTCCCCCAGGACTCCTGCGTATGCCTGAAGTGTGCGCCAAACAACAGCACAAACAGGCTTCGTGACAAATCCTCGCATATCAGAAACTGAGAGAAGCTTATTTAACGTCAAATAAGACCAACTTGACGAGGTTTTCCGGTTTGCGGCAACAGTCTATTTAATTACCAGAATAAAATGAGTCCTGTGGCCCAAACAACAACTTTATTTATGGTAAATAAGGGAGAACGTCGAGATTGTGTCAAAGGCCTGTGCAAACAGAAAACAAAATGGAGGCAACTAGTTGTGACAAGTTGTTGATGTGCAGTTTTCTAAATATATCTCTGGGACAGAAAAATCTGAAAAAAATCCTTAAATCAGCAGAAAACAATTGTTTTCTCCAGGAGAACAAGGAGATCCTCAGGACTCTTGGAAGTTAACAGGCCTGGATGAAGAAAAAAACAAACAAAATAAAGAGTGGAGAATTTTACACTAACAATATAGCGTCATGGTATTTTGCTCACAATGGCTCCGAGGCTACTCATTTTTTTCTCCATTGTTTCCTGTTGATAGCTACCAATGATACAAAAGAACTTCAGTAAAGTCTATTGGTTGTTACGACTTTCAGCACCCGGAGCTCAAACAATGTTTCTGTGCCTATGCCGTAGGTACGCTTTCGCTATTTAGAGGAAACCATCAGCGATTAGTAAATAATTGCAAGTAATGCTCTCCCCCTGTTTTAGGCACTAGCAGGTACCTTGGGGGAGCCAAAAGTTTCTAAGGGAGATATCCTTATTGAGGGACGAGTCTGAGTCCAGAATCTGGATTACTTGACTAGCCCCCGCCTGCTGCTGCGAATCCCTCCGAAACAATGCGGCTTTCATGCGGAGGCGAATTTTTGAGGTCCCGAATAACGACAAGGCCCCGGAGAGGGAGTCTGCGATGCATGCCAGCAATGCAAAGCGCACAGCGGAAGACAAAACAATAAGCCGTATCTGCTGTTCCCCCCCTCCGCGCCTGGCACACTCCCCAATCCCGCCTCCCAGCTGGAGCGGCTGAGATGTGCTATCGCTCCCACACCCTGCACGCCTCTCTGCCTTGGCTCACCCCTACCTGAATCCTAAGCTCTCCTGAATGCACGCAGGCGAGTGACAGCTGCAGGCCCCACTTCCTCTCCCTGCTCTATGACTCGAAGGGCGCCACCGTCCCCGGCTCCAATAAGCACGAAAACCCAAGTAACGTCACTTACATGTATTTTATTACTAACCTCACTGCACATCCACACGACAAACTTTTTAGTCAATTATCAAAAGAAACTGACCATGAAATTAAGTGTTCGAAAACTGTTGCTCGTTCGAAAATGAATTAATAAAAACATTTTAAATATTCTCATAGCTTGCCTGCCTGCGATGACGTTTGCATGTTTTATTTCCTCGATATCTGTGGCACGCTCGTAAGGTGAGACTACGGATTTCTGCATATTATGTGACAAATAAAAGCCGCAAATGATTGCAGCTCAACAGATGCTGCAGCTGCCAGCTCAGACTCTCCTCCGGGAACGATACCCATGCTGTCGCAAGAGGAACAGAAAAAAAGAAAGAAGAGAGAAAGAGGAAAGCAGAATAAAACTGGACACGGATAAAGACTAACCGTGAAACTGAGGGTCCCATAACAGAATATGCCCCCCTTATAATAAAAAAGATTTAAAAAAAAAAAAGAGAGGGGTCTGCGGTGCACGGCGGGGAGATCACCATCACGGGGCTCAGCGGCCCACCAAAAGTTCTGCGAGCCGAGGGTCACTATCAAAGGAGAGGAGATAGTTGGGCCCTAGTCCTCTCTGGCGAGGGTGTCTGGGGGAGAAGACGTCGTTACTCTGCCGGGCATCGTGCTGGCATTAATGCGACACTCATTTGGCATCCTGCCACGTGTCACAGCAGCATTTTATTGAGAGCCGAAGCCCCAGAAAACATCGAGCCAGTCAGGTGACTGCTGTGGGACGCTTCCACAAAGCTCTAGAACAAAATGACATTAGTGACTGATTCCCACAGCCATGCCGTGCTCGTGGACTGACTGACTTGCACCTGAGAGAGCACATTATTAATCTGAGGTACCCTCCAAAGCCCAGGCTTGTGCTCCCATGGCAAAAACAAAAGGGTGCACTCCATTCAGATCTCCGGAGGATAAGAGATGATCTTCTAGAATGTAGTTTCGGGGGGGAATGTCAGTCCTCGGGGATCCCCAGTCGGTCCACATTTTTGTTCCCCCGGGGACTGGTTTGCGGAACGCTGCTCTAGAACATACTGGCCATGTCTGGTTATCCACAGTATTTTATAAGTATAGACATACCTCCTTTACAAATAGCATCTCTAAAACAATCCCCTTAACTCCTTCACTCTGACACAACACTGAATCTTTTATCTGATAAGGAGATATCGACGTTTGCGATGTCTCCGGTTTCCACCCTAATCCTCCTCTGTGCATTAATCCTGCAGTAAATCAAATGGCCCTTAATTATGATGTTCTTCGCAGACTGTAATGCGATATTCAATTTGCATGGTGAACGATTGTGCCAAGTTAAAAACACTGGTTAAGGAATTAACTGAATAATGGAGACATTATAAAAGCATTGACAATTTAATAAATAATAATAACCAGGATTGAAAATGTTGACACCAAATGCACTTGTCCTATGTTCTTGCTCCTGGGTGCTAAGTTGCTTATATCCAAAGGAGATGCGTTTTTATACTGCTCTGTCCACTAGACAAAAAAACAAAACTATTCATAAAGCATAAGTACTGCTCTGCAGCTCCACTAAAAAGGTAATTAAGACAATTAAGACTACAGGAAGTGCAGACCTAATGAAATGCTCATTAATGTCATTGGCCTGGCTTTCAAAACGGATGCTATGCAGAAACCACCACACTGTAGGATGACAGGCTCCCAACATCTCAGGTCAGCAGCCGCGCGATGGGAAATGACAAGGCAGCAACATGAGAACAATGTATTTTCTTACAGTTTTTGACCCACAAATCCTCAGGATTTCAGGTTTTGAAGCAGTTAAGTTCCAGTTGCACAGCCTAGGAGGAGACATTTCTTAGAAAAAGGCACACTCGAGTCTTGTGCAGTAAATCTCACTGAACATCTAAACATCTACTGTACCTACAAACTGGAATCTAAGTGGTAATGGTCTCTAAGCTGGTAGCATTAGTCCTGTATTTATGTAAATACTGTATGTCGCACATATGTATTTACTGTCAAGTTCACTGACCTCATGTATATATATAGTAACCAGAATCTTTGCACTCTGCACTATTTGATCTTAGTCCAAATTGAACATACCGTACTTCATTGTTTGTACATATGCTATACATGCTATTTTTGTAGTCTTTTATTTGCTATATGTCTGTTCTGTGAAGGCATATTAGGGGCCCAAATTGAGAGACAAATTGCATGTATATGGACACATACTTAAACTATAAAGCTGATTCTCATTCTCATTCTGAAAACAGACTACTCAAATTCAGGAACGCCACCAACCACAAGACTTAAAAAGGATGCTGAGCGAGAGGCTAAACTCTGAAGGTTACTTGACAAACTGGCGCAGAACATTAAAGCTCGAATAGCTCATGAAAAACGCTCACAGTCACACCCTACAGACGCTGTAATCAGATTGTGGTCAAATGGTTTTTGGCTTGGAAATTACAAAAATCTCTCTGTTGCTCGTAAAAGGTCAATATTTACATTCCTCTCATGAAGAGAGCAGTAATTATGCTAATACAGTCTGCACCCAACGAGGCCCCAAGCGGAACCCGGTAATTGTATGCATTACAGCACAAGATTAAATGTTTCTTATCCTTTTCTTTATGTTTAACTTCTTAAAATGTTAACAGAATGCCACCAGCAATAGTCCAAAATGCATCACAGTGTTCCACATGGGCACTGTGCTGTTCTGGGGAAAATCATGCTCTTTTCATTGACTCAGGCTGGTATTCTGTGGTCTATATATACATCCCTGCACATAGACACAGCATCACACTTTCTAATTAAACTATGTTGATCTTTTAACTAAATTCAAATTGAAAAGCTCTTCAAAAATACATAAATATAGATATATATTTTCTTCCACAGTAGAACCTAAAACTCACAAACTTCAGATACATGTAAGCAGATGCCTTTCTGTTTAGCTTGAAGCTAAATCTGATATATGCCTGGCTGGCATACAGCGAGGTCTTGTCAAGTGGCTGTGTGTCCCACGTTCTCACATGACAGTGGGCCGACGATACGACGCGAACCACCCC
>JAODKK010000002.1:13890013-13927119 GCA_026774405.1 Petrocephalus microphthalmus | reverse complement strand
GATCAGAGGAAGAGCCCCGCCGAGTGGGAGGCAGGGACATCACTGGCTTCCGGAGCTCCTTTTCACCTCGGCACAAGCGGCCATTCAGTGATCTGCGGAACACTGCCGGTGCGTGGGGGGAGAACCGCGTGGGGGGGGGGGCAATTCCTAATTCACACACTAAGTCCAAGTGTAGCAGCTATCACGTAATATAGCGTCTCCGTTTCATCTGTTTATGGACTTACGTTGTGACATATATCTCACGCAGAAGTGTCACATGTGGAAATCTTTTTCCAGTTTTGTCAACGCTTTTTTCTGACCCTAATTAGAACACTAATTGGCTCCAAATTAAGCTGATGTTGTCACAAATTACACGCGAGTAAACAAACAAGGCACCCCTCCGGCGACAGGCGGTGAGTCCTCCGCCCCTGCAGGTGGCAAGCAGAAACCCCAGTGATCTCTCAGTTTAACCGCAGCAAGACTAACAGGGGTATCCCCCCCCCCATACCTGGCCCTCCTCTCGTCCTGTATGTAAGGCCGATGACACTCACAAAGAGCCCATTCCCTCCATGCCCTGAGTTTGTATCTGCTAAATGGCATGTGCACTGCCCTATCTCTGCCCCTCCCGCCAGGTCCTGTGAGTGGCCCCCATCTCCCCTGCACTCATGCACATGTTAGAGGTACTCTGATGCCCAACGCCAGCCCACTGTCTGTGCCCGGAGCTCAGTAGGAATTGTTCTGCTGGGTCCTTAGAGAGCCGAGCAGAAGGACAAATGAGTGTCACTCAGGACCCAAGACTCTCCAGTCTGGCCCTCACACCAATAAAGAGCGAGCAGGGCCCACTTCTGGCCTAAAGCGCCTGTAACGCATCCCTGCGACACTGCTCTGGCACTACAGGCAGGCATTAACCGGGGTAATCACACTGTCCTACAAAGGCACTCCACTACATGAGGCTCACGGCATCAAACCAAAATATCCCTCTGTCATATCCAGGCTGCCAGCCTGTGCAGAGCCAATGTCAGCCTCTCGGCTCTGCACACTGACGCCTTCTCGGTCCATGTGCTTTTCAACACAACATGTTACGAAAGGCTCTTTTATGCCATCTCTGCAGCAACACGCATGCAACTGTCGTATGAATGCATATGTTTCAAATCAAATTTTTGGAGGCCAGCTAACCCGGCATGGAACCAAGCTGGATGGAGCTCCTGGAAGAAGTTCAGTTACCATGCTGGACGGGTCAGTTAGCCCATATGACTGTTTGATCTGCCCCTGGTATCTGAGTTCCTGGCTTTGATGTACTGCCTCATATACAGTGATCCCCGAAAGCTCCTTGGACTGTTAACGTGGCACAATGATTTGGGACAAAACTGTGTAATCCAGAGGTTGCTGGTTCAAGTCCCTTACCCACAAGTACTACTGAGGTGCCCTATACCCTGCTAAGTACCCTGGGCAAGACACCATCCCCAAGCACGGCCCTTTGGGTGTGGAAATAGCTGCCCGCTGCTGTGCCACAATGATCATTCCCTCTGATTAGCTGATCATTGGGTTAAATGCAGAGGACACATTCAGTTGTTGTGTGTCAACAATGACAAATTTTCACCTTTCACAGGAGGCAGGACACCCCAGAGACGGCAGGAACGGCCCAGACACCCAGCCGCCAGCTCCGTATTAAGGGGATGCGGCCTGCTGTCTCCCTTACGGGCCTTATTAGACTCTGATGCTGGCAGGCCTGTGGGCCCCCCACAGCACACAAACCACAAGGATAGACATCAACATAAAAAAAGTTAGGAAAAGAAATTAAATCCTACTTTATTATGCTTGTCTTAAAATGTACTAATTATAATACATTATAATGTCTTATTATGAACATTATGCATCATTTCGTTAGTCTACAGTACAATCTTGGACTTGATATACGACTTCATCACGAATACTAAAAGCACATGTGCCACTTTGCGGAATGCATGTTATGTTTATGCTGTTATTCATCTTTTACAGCACTGCTGCATCATTGACGGTTTTGCGGGGATCTTCATAGGTTTTGTGGCGCAGGCTATTTACACCGTCTGAACAGCAAGGACTCTCAACGAGAGCAACGTGACAGGCGCTGAAAACCCTCCAGCCTGAACATTCTCAGGATATGCAGCTCGTACTTCATACGTACTTTGCGTAGAAATACTCTTCTTCTGTGGTTTGGACGATCCTATGGAGCTACCAGCGGAACAGGTGTTATAACACGCATCTGCCACGATTAGGTGGACGCTTGGCAAACCTCGTTAAAGTTACAAATTTAATACTTGTATGCATCTTAAAAGGACAAACACAAATTGCGTTTACCTCATAACACAAAATTGCATAAAATGTTATCGAACTCATCTGCATGTAGAGTGCGCGCTTTTCGGCACGGTGAATTGTGCGACAGCGAGCGATCTAATGATATCAATTGATTCGTTTCCCTTGGTACAAAAGAGTGAGTATCGACCTTAAAATATATTGCAGCTTAAAGTGGGAAATGTGCGACAGAGAAGGAAAAGGCTCAGCGTAATCTCAAAGCAGCACTGAGAAAAATGACAATTTTTGATTAATTTGTCCCAGATGCTAAAAAGACGAATAATGTCGGATCGAAGGGCAATTTTCTACAGCCTGTCGTTTTTACAGTAAGTAGTAAAACGTAGTAAGCCGACAGGGACAGGGGCAACGCGTCACGCGCGTTTACCCCGCTTCCAGGGGCGCACGCAGCCCAGAAACTATCGAGGTGATAATTACAAGCAGCAGCAATGCCTCACCACCACTATTTCATTCCATTTTAGGATGATTTTAAAACCGCGAAAGTATTGACTTTTTAACGGTGGACAGCTTTTAAAGACCGCTGGAGTAGAGCTTGACAAAGCTTTCCGCATTCGGATAGGTAATGATTTTTTTTCTTGGCGGAACAAACGAGAATGATTATCGCGATTAGATTAACAAAGGGTCGTCATCGATATCAGTTTAAGTGCCTTTAAATGGGGGGGGGGGGGGGGGGGGGGATTGTAAGCATGCACACTCTAAATACACGGGAAAGTACCGGCTGATTAAGCAAAGAAGGCGAAGTGTCGAGAAAACAGCTCACACTGCGTATTTCATTTAGGGCTGCCACACACAGGCTGCATCACCGTGTGCAAGGCGGGGATTGCATAAAACGTAAAAAAAAAAAAAAAAAAACGTAATGGAATACTCTGTGCCATGACAAAATCTCAGCCATGATGGCTTGTGCATGTAAGAAAAAAGCATCCCCTTATTGCTTTTGCGCTCCGTAGATCGTTACAGTCACGCACAGCAGAATACCTAGAGATTACGAGACACAAGATCGCTGGACACTAATATTGCTGTAACAGGATTACGGCGAGTCGGGAAAAGCAACAGATTAAATGGGGAAATAGCAGTAGTTGGTGGAGTCGCCGCGGCACCTTATTCATTTGCATGTGTCCGGGCGTGAGAGAGTTTCGTGCGGTAGGATATACCTGAAAAGTAGACTGCATTTAACTGAAGGAAAAGAACGAAAGAGAGGAATCGGGTTAAATACTTACAAGCATATGTCATTGCAAAGCTATCGCTGATATTGACCATATCCACTTGGGGTACCAGTTTGGGGATCTCCTGGTGGTGGGAGAGCGCGAATCGGAACACCTCATATTCGTGTGAACCGGTGGGGAACAAGCCCCCTGAAAACAAATAGGAATAAATAATTAAAATATATACAAATGATTACACGCAAAGTCTTACTGCCCAGACACTGGGTGCGCGTCACTCCATTACCGTCAAAATAAATAGGATTACCAGCACGGATCCATAGATTCAGAAACATCCACAGGAACCCATAGATTCATACATAGTATTTCCGCAGTCCGTAATCCGCGACGAACTCGGTTTGTTATATACATGCTTGGTCACAAAGTAGCGCAAGTATCGTTCATCTAGAGGCTCGGCGTAAAGTGAAGGAAGCGCGGCGCAGGTGTCCCCGGCGTCGCGGCGGCTAAAACGGCGAAAGAAATCGCAGCATTACCATTAAAACTGCCATTTTGTGCTCTACTCACCTATGTTGATATTACTTGGGAAACTTGTACTTAAGCACACCCCCAGGACGCTGGTGCAGAGCAGGGTGAAGCTTCGCTGCATATTTCCTTTTGCATTGGCGAAGGGAAAAATAGCCGGATTCCCACCATAGATCAGTCCGTGCTGTTTTTCCGCTTAAACTTCTTGTCGGTGCGCGATCGGCTGCCTTAGGAGAGCTCTGCTCGGGACCCCCTTGTCCTCTCCTCTCACGCTCTTAATACTAATGCTTGGCTGGGGCTACCAAGAAACCGTGGCTTGCCAGACCTAGCTCCTCTCCCTAGAGACAGAGGCAGTGAGGGGCGCCCGCATCACGGGCGCGTACGGGACTCAGTCACACGGGCTTTGCCCCCCATTGGCACGCTAGTGCCAGCAAATACCTCCTCTCGGTATCACCGTTAAGGCTGATCTACAGTAACTCCCTTACAGCAGCGGAACGGCAGGCGAAATGGCTTTTCTTTTTTTTACGCCTTTGGAAAAATGCACGATGTACCATTTGCGCAGCCTTGGAAAGTGATGCTCGCCGACACGCAGGCGTTTTGTATATGCTGCGATTTAGTGGGTAAATAGGAAAGGCATTTTAAAGAGGATGTCGTGTGTTTTAAAAAACGTTATTCATACGGCTGATCGGAGCGCATCACGATTCCACCTCGATGCTTTGTAACTCATAGCACATGTAACAAACTGAATTACTCATATGGACACATATAGGCACCGTAAATCAGCTTCCACTTTTAAGCGATAGTTCGTGCTGCATGATTAACATCGTCTCGTCGGTACACGGCAAACTCCCGTATGAGCGTCGTAGCTGATGGGTCGCGGCTAAGCAGCACTGCGATCGTGGAATAATGACCAGAATCATCCAGTGTTATTAATAGTGTATCCACATTTAACATGTGACTGGATCAGGACAGCACAGGAAGGCGGAACCGTGACTCTTGGAAGTTTTACGGGAACTTTATTGCTTTCTTGTAGCCTGAAGAGATTAAATCGACAGGCTCTAAAATTTAACATCTAAAAATGTCATCCTCCACACACGGTGCATTGGAGATTACAGCCCGGCAGTCTCAGTTGTAATATCAAACTCACTCCTCCCCATTGTTCCTCATAGTGTTTTCATTTTTGTTTTATAATAAAAACCTTTCCAGAGCACACTATTCCTGTGATTGGTTTCATTATCTTCTCTGAGATCCTCACTTTCTTCAGTGCATTACCCTCTGTTGACCCCTTCGGTGTACCAGCCTTAGCTTCTCCGCCTGTCTGCTAAGCCCGGCCGTCTCTCCATGGTCCTTCACTTAAGCATTTGTCCGGCACTCTTTGTATTCGAATACCTGCACTACTGATTTGCTCAAAAAATTTCTATGAACTTGTACTGAGACAGAATCTGTATGTTTTAGGTGACCCCTGGTAACGCTTGACAGATGTTGGAAATATTAGTAGCATTATCATAAAAACACATATTGGCAGTTTGTTGAAACCTCTTTCGGTCACATACCTGTATGTGGCCAATTTACCATCTTTTTGCAAATGTAATAGCTGTTGGTCAGTTCATTGTAGTAACACTGAGGTACATTAGGTGAAAAGGGTATTGCTGTATATGATTTTATATGAAAGGCTAATTATTTCAGCTGAAGGCTGTGTGTTACCTTAAATGGAGGCACTGTTCTGTGAAGGTTTCTGTATGTGGATTTTTTTAAGCTTTTTTCCTGATGTGCAGTCAGGGGTTATGAAGGCAGTAATTTATTACAGACAGTATGAAGACATGCCTTTAATTAAACTTAAGGGTACAATGCAAATACGAGCTTATATATAAGGGCATCAGGACTTTATAGCTGAGGCTTCCTGTTAAATGAATTTCCAATATCATTATAACCCTCAATGGAATTACAAGGTTAAACTAAATCTTTGATTTTCAGAGTGGATTAATTGCAGTTCACCTTATCAAGTTTTACTCCTGTGCTTGTTTATGGAATGGAGTTTTAAATCCCTCAGTATAATACTTGAGTCAGTTAGGATTAAGGATAAGCCATTTATCGGACAGGAACAATTCAGTTTGTCTAACTGAGAGTAAAATGACTTTTTTGTCATTGTTCCTAGCAAATAAAGTGGAGAATTAACATATTTTCTCAGATTGTTTATTTTTTTGCTGATTAATTGGTTGTAAAAATATCCAGTTTCGTAGTGAGGTGAACAGTGCAAATCTGTCAGCGGGATGGGTACTAGCCCCCCTGATAACAGGTGTGTGTGTCTGTGTGTGTGTGTGTGTGTGTTCTTCTGATGAGGGCTCATTTAGAATTTGAAACATGTAAACACTACTCTGTACTTACACTACATGTAAACTGTGTGTGTGGGACAGAGTAAGTGCAGGGCTCACCTACATGATGAAGTACATGCTTAGAACAACATACTGTGTTAGAACAGACCTGGGCCAAAGGCAGAGCTATTTTCACTGGCCTGACCTATCATTCAAATAATAACACGATAATTGTAAAATAGGTAATGTTTTATGAAGATGAACATATTTTTGCCCACAAATCTCTCTTTGGATTAATAATAAATGTATGAATTAAGTTAAACATGAAATATGCAGTGGCTCCATTGTTTTCTGGATGTATTTTAAAAAAATGGACAAGTAACATCTAACAAATTTTTTACCTTAGCTTCAATGGCATGTGAAAATGATCATAAAAGAATGGCCTGTGCTGACGTGGTGTGGCTGGAATCTGGCCCGGCACAGGTTCAAGCCTGACCATTTGACAGCCGTAATATTGCTATTCGACAGAGAAGTATCTTAATAATGTCATCAGGCCGACAGAGTGCCGTTTTATTGTATGAAACACGCTGAAGTGTCAGCTCAGACAAAGGTCATTCAAGACGTTTACTCTAGAACACACGTCCACCTTTAAAGTTTGGGCCCAAGATGACACTGCACATTTATTAAGCTGAAACCTTCTGCGTGTTCTCAGGGCCCGAACCAGGTATCATCAGCCTCTCCTCATGAGCATTTTTGGTTTTTGTTGCTGTGTTTTGATGGCTTGATATGGAAAAATGTACAAACAGTATTATTATTCATCGTAAGCTTTTACCTACTAGGTCCAGCAAAGATAAGTTGTTTTTGTAGAAACTGTGCGAAGCTCTAAGTATCAACCCATCCAAAAAGCATTCACATTTCCTAATATTTTCTGCCGAATAGCATGCCCTTCCATCCATCCATTTATTTTCTATATCTGTTTCTCCTATGCAGAAATGCGAGGGTCTAGGGCCTATCCTGGAAGCTGTGGGTGCAAGGCATGGAATAGCCCAGGGCAGGGTGCCAACCCATGGCAGGAAATAGCATGCAATGTTTGTCAAAAATGCATCATCAAAAAAGCAGTTCTAATATTAATACCAAATGGCAAAAGCCCCCTTCCTGCTGCCCTGTGCTCTCTGGGAGAGGCTCCAAGATCGGTGTGACCTTGTACTGGATATGCAATTATGGAAAATGGATGGATGAATAGATGCTGTTAGATTGTGTAATAAAGTTTTAAAACCTCTCATTCAGTCTGGGTCTTCTTTTGTTAGCAAATATACATGGCGTTATGCAGTTTTATGTTATGTCAGGTGGTTCTTATGTAGCATTGTTGAAGCAAATAGATGATGGTGCTTTAGGCTGTCAGGGTGTGTGTGGGGCACGGCGAAACGGCGAGTTCCTCCCCGCTGAGGCTTCTGCCGTGAGCCCCGCTTCACTCTTTGTTCCCTCCAGCAGAGAGAGATAAAACTCGCAGTGATGCATCGGCCATGTCCGCGATCTTCTATGACTTCTGCCTGCCACACACAGAGGAAATTACGGCGCTTTAGGAATGTCTCCGTGTGTGTGTGTGCGTGTGCGCGCGTGAGAGCATGCACGTACTTGTAACTGCGTGCGGCTGCGTGCATCTGCCTCTGTGCTGTGACACGTGGCTCCTATGAAAGGGTTTTAATTTTGATCAAGATGGATAACAGACAGTTATTTCCATTGTACTGACTACTCATAACCTAAGGGATGAAAAATATGCATCGTCCTATTTCGAAATGCAAACCTGAGCTAAAATATGTATAGTATTTTTAACCATCATGACCCATTTTTAATGACTAATATATGTAATCCGTTTCAACTCTCTAGGAATTACTTAGCTATGTAGCACAAAGCCATAATTTATGCAGTTTTTTATATGCAGAAATTTATACAACTCAAAAGCGTCACATTTTAGCAAACAAGCTACTTCATAACCTAGGCGTCTGCTGTCTCTCTGTGGCCACACTGAATATAGGACCAGCTTAATTTCTCAGCATGTAAATGGATTGTTGTTGTCATCTGCTTACTGAAGGTAGCTTCAAAGCCATTAGTTATATCTGTTGTCACCATAGGTAAGTAGCCTACCCGGCCTTCTGAAGCACAAATGACTGCAATTTACTAAAAATGCAAGGACCATGACCAGAATGTAGAGCACACCGTAGCATAACATTAATGCGTACAAGCTTGATGTCCCTGGACTTGAGGGTTAACTCTTGGCCTTCCTTTGACCCTCCAAAGAGCAGCATTTCAAGTCAACAGAAAGACATTGTAACGCACAACGAACGTTATTATTTCATCTGGATCATCGGGCCAATCAGAACGGGGTGCTCATAGGCGTGGTGAATGGGCCGGCACCTGCCCAGGCATCGGGCGCCATGTCCCCGAGCTGACGTTATAACAACTGTGAGACTCACACAAAAGGAATATCACCTGGGCACACTCCGTAATCGGAGGCCTTCTCCCTGCTCGCAGAGTACAGGGAAGCGTGCTGGTCTGTAAGTGTTTCCTTCCCAGCTGCCAGTGTGTGATTCTCTCTTCAGGAAGTATGTTTTCCTCAAGGTGGCATCTTGTATAACTGCTCAGGGATTACTGACCCACTGGGACTAACGGGAATCCTGCACTGCATTCTAATAGCGTGAGGAGATCCTTTCATATTCTACCCAGGGGGACCTTTATTAAAGGTGATAGACACAATGATTCTTTCAGACTCTTAGGACAAGCTGCAGACTGCCGATACAATTTGCCCCAGATGTCTGATCAATAAAGTAGAACCTTCACATGGTACTCTGCCTTATCCAGACTTAAAAGACCCTCCTTGTCATTGCTAGAGGCCCCTGACAGATTTCTCATTCTCACCAGTAACAGTCTCCGTTTAACCAGTTAACATTTCTTACTTCTCATTAACATCCAGTCAAAGACACAAAAATGATGATACTTGACTAGTTATTGTAGGGGTCAGTAGGGTTCTAGCACTGACCACCAATTTTTCACATGTCTGGAGTGGAACATCTGAAGGACACAAGACATGGTTTCTGTATGCTGTTTGGCTACGGGTTAAGGCACTGTACTACAACCGTCAGAGTATCCATGGCGACAGCCAGATTGCAGCTGTTCTGTATGATGTACAAACCAGGAGTTAAAGAATGCTGTACACCGTTTCACACACAACAGCTGGGCGAAATGTGAGGGGCCACTCCTAATTCTTTGTGTTCCAAACTTATGTCTGTTCACGTACCTGAAGCCGTTTCTCTACATGAGGCACGCAGTCCTGCCCTGATGCTTCTCCTCACGCATGTTACTGCTGTTATTGTCACCATTATTCGTTCCGGCGTTACAGAAATAACACGCAGTCCTGAAGAGTCGCCCCAGCCTTTCATGTTAATTTAATACTGCCATGTCACGTTACTCACGGGGATGAGAGAGGTTGCCGGGCATTTATCTCTGAAAATGACGGAAGAGAAAGTGCCTTTTTGAGACAGAGAGCATAAAATTGCAGTGTCAAACATGTCTGCTTGAGGGCTAGCTGTATCGGCTGCACAAGAGAAACTCAGAGCTGGAGAATTCAAAGGGGTGGGATGGGGATGGGTGTAAAAATAAAATCCCATCAGAAACCCTCAATACTCCTCTAACAAAATAACTCCACACAAATAAAGAAACAAGGTTAAACAGGCGTCGCGTGTATGCACCCACGTAGGCTAGAATGAGGCCTGGATGCAGAGGAATATTACATGTCTGGGAGAATAAGAGCAAGCATCGACACCCGTCAGAGATAACGAGGGGCAGGTGCGGAGATCAGCTCTGTCGCATGAAAGTGACCCGCATCGCACGTGGCAAGGAGACCGAGGCACGTGTATGCAGCGCACTTGATGGTGACCCCAAAATCCAACTCACTATCACAATCTGCAGGGGGAAAGAAGCGCCTCTAAATGACAATACACCGGCATTTTGCAACATTTTTTGCATAAATAGCAAAGACCTTTTCTCTGCTGCACATAGAGGTGGGTCATACATTCTCTGTCTCTGAAAACGGAGCACAAGTGTGTATAAATAACATAATTTAAATTCTTTTGGAAACTTATAGCTTTTGTATTGTAAAAGTTGACTGTGTATACAGTCATGCGTATGCTAAAAGTGAGTAACAAAGCGCACTGGATCCGCTAGTGAAGAATAATCCTACATGCCATCATACACCCCCACCGCGAAGCCAAATGCTGCTGTTTGCTGCTGCGAGAGCCCGAAATCGGAAGCCATCAGACTCCCCGTCATGCAAGATGTCTTTATGTCGCCCCCAAATGAAAGCTGCCTTCCTGGAAAGGGCTTCTTCAAACTTGTGTTTGTAGTTTTCTGTGGCTCCTTTAGGAAACCAGAAATCACAGAAATCCACAATACTGACCCTCTCACCTCGGCGGGGGAGACTGATGAGCTAGCCTGGAACACCCCTGGGTACGTGATCAGAAGATGGGAGGGGACTCCTCTCTGCTTGTGACCAAACTGCAGCTGTAGATCTGAGTGTTATTTCAGAAACCACTTCCAAACTTCCCCTCTTCTCATTCTCCTTTTGGGATGGAAAAACATACCTGTGGCATCAGCATGGTGTTGGTTCCTCGACCACAGTTCTCACTTTGAGCCAGCAAGCACACTCTTTCTGTTTCAGTGATCTTAGCATCCCCAGGGGGGTTGGGCAGCCAGTTGACCTTGGACCCCCAGAGGTTTTTTTTTTTTTGGTTTCTCTCCTCTGTTGTCAATTGGGATTCTTTCTTTCATTTCTTTGTATTTCATTTTCTCTGTTCTACTGTTTTGTTTTGCATATCGTAATGTCTCACAACACACCCATGTAAAGCACCCTGGGACAATTCTGTTGTGAAGGACACTATATAAAAATAAATTGAATTGAGCTGAATTGATTAGCACAATGTCAAGCCGCTGCTGCAGGTTAAGCAATGGGACCCGTTTGCGTGGAGAATGACCCGGGCTTCAGTTCAGGTTATGTTTATATAGTGCCTTTCACAATATAGTTGGCCCAAGAGAGTTTGACTGGTCCCACCATCTGTCAAGGTGCAAGGAAGACATGCATCTAGGCTCTTCTCTGTTCTGGCACCAATGTGGTGGAATGAACTCCCCCTAGATGTTCAAATAGCTCAGTCACTGGTCATCTTCAAATGACATATAAAGAGCTGCCTCTTTCAGAAGTACTTGGATTACCACTTCCGGTATTATACTCTATTAAAAAAAAACCTGTATTTTCCCAACAGAGTCTCTCTCTCTCTCCCGCTCACTCACTGTCTCTCTGTCTTGCTCACTCTCTCCCTCTTACACTAACTCTCTATTGCTATCTCTCTCCTGCTCACCCTCTCTCACCCATTCGCTCTCTCCCACTCTCTCTCTCTGTCCCTCCCTCTTGCTTATGCTCTCTCTCACACTATCCCTCTATTGTTCTCTCTCTCTCTCTCTCACTCACTCTGTCTCACACTATCTCTCTATTGCTCTCTCTCACTCCCTCTCTTGTTCACTTGCTGCATTATCGCAATTCCATCCCACCACCTTGAGCGGGAAGCCTTGATTCCGGTGTGTTACCACCATAACACTGATTGATGGAGATGGTATGTTTCCGGTTCCAGAACGCTGAGTGCCTCTGCTACATGGACGTGACGAATTTCGGGGGGATATTACAATTGACTGACTCATGCTTAGCTGCTGGTAGGTCAATGGGGATTTTGTGTTCATCTGTGAAACTCAGTCTGGCCCAGCCTCTGTACCCTGTACTGAACATTTATGAACAGAACTTGGAAAAGGAAGACTTGAAGTGGTTTTTGCTATATGAGCTGTACTATCTGACACTGAGGGAGCCCCGGTTCCCCACAGGAGAGGAGCTCAGTGCATGCTGACCTCAGGGCGTCCAGAGCCATAAGGATGCCGCTTCCAGACAAATGTCATGGCGTGACGACAGAGGCGGCAGTCAGGGGGCGCCATCGAGCTCTCCAGGCCAGCCTGTCGCCTCCATCTCCTGCAAGGCCGCACTGGGCCGAGTGGGGAGGACCTGCCAAAAATGTCTAGGGCTGACAGCCACACCCATATTAGCTGACACACTGGCAGTGCAGGCTTGAGGATTTTTCATAAGCGCCAGCAGCTCAATCCAGCCCTACTGCGCAATCCGTCAGAACAGGGTCCAGTGAAAAGCACGTGTTTGCGTGGAGGGATGCGGTTTGCTTAGTCCTAAGCCTAGCCGGTCCCTTCTCACGATCTGAGGCCCTAGAGTGCCTTTATCGTGTTTCAGTTTTTATTCCAGAAATCGGCTGCCAGCTGTCCCACGGCCGTATCACCGATGGCATTACAGAGGTCTGACAGCACCTGGAGGAATGCGGCCGCATTTAGCTTAGCATTAGGGAGAGTAGTTATATTTTTATTGACACACGCTGCAGCGGGGACTCTCCAAAGGAGACAGAGAGGAGGCGATATTGAGGGCATCCATCATGGCTCACAGAGGTATAGATTCACAGGTGAGTTACAGATGAAGAAAGCGCCCTCGCAAAAGGACACTGGCTACAGAGGAACCAGATATCCCTATTTTTCATGTATACGTGTGTTGACCATTGATGTTGGGATTTCCTTCTCATATCACACTATATAAATGAAATTATTAAAAAATTTGCTTCTTAAACATACATTGTCACCGAAATATCAATACAGAAATACAGAAGCATTTACTGAAAGACACCTTTCAGAAGGAGAAACGTTTTGATACCAACACGAGGTATGACCAAATTTGCAGACTCAACCCCGAGAGCAATTTCCTAGCGGTTTCCGGATTGGAGTAGGTCCAAAGCCTTCGCGGTTTTTACGGAAACGTCTTACGTTTTATAGTATGGAGCAGAATCGTACAGACATGGGGCTTTATGACTGCTTTCCCGAACATCAGACCGGAGAGCAGCATATTTTAGCATGGCTAATGTGCACCTGATGGATTTAAGATCGCTTCCGCGTGACGCATTTCCAGCTGCGACTCCGGGCGACTTCTTCCGCCGCCTATTCCTCTACCAAAAGGACCGCAATCGAGCAGAGCTGCAATCATGCAGAGGCAGGAGAGCAGAAGAGGGTTAAGCACTCAGCTGACAGGTGAGACAGCATGAATAGCTCACATACAAACTGCGGATCACGGCCATTCAGCCAATCAGTCAATGAAGACAAGAGGAGATGGCGGCCGCTCCAGCTCAGTTCACAATCTTACCACTGCAGATGGGGGCTTGACTTACGGAAGCTTCTGGGCAGCAATTAAAGGCTTGATAAGGACAAAGAAGCTCATTGAAATGTGGGGTGAAATTTGCATGGAAATGGTTTTTTATTTCACCATATAAGATGATTATATTCACGATTTTAGAAAGGAAAAAAAGAGGCATGTTATAACATATACTGTAGATATAATAAATATGGCATATGTCATATGTCCATCCATCCATCATCAATCATCTTCCAGCCAGTTAATCTGGTCAGAGTCGTGAGTCAGAGTTCCAGGGTAACAGGCATGTTGCAGTGACCTTGGAGCCCATTCCAACCAGCGTGGGGTGTGATGTGAGGCTATAGGGACAGGCCAGCACTGGTAGCAGTGATCATTTTTCTATCATCACAGTAATACGCCAGTAACCTTTAGGTTTATACACTTCCAGTGAAAAATACCCAGTGCTCCAGCTGTTATTAAGTGCAGAAGAGGAATTTCAGGAACGATGCAGAAAAGCATTTTTAAAGCTCCGTCAAGATGGTAAAAATGCATGCGTGCATTAACACGCCGAGCAAAAGCGAGAGGTCACACAGACCGAAAAAGCCACACGGAGGAAAAAAAGATGTGATAGCATTTGGTAAAGGAGGGTTAGGGGTAGGCGTAGGGTTAAAGGGAGAAGTCTTGAGCCAACAGTCATGGGATCTGACCACAGATGATTCCGAGCTGTTGTGAGTGCTTGCTAGCTGGCCATGTGGAAGATGTGACGCTGAAAAACAAGGAGGCAAATATCACAATGTGGGAACACACAGATAATCCGAAAGCAAAATCTTTCACACAGCCATTCGGTTTGTAGCTATTTTCCCCGGAGTAGGATCTGTAAACCAGATGATGCAGATTATTTGATCTACAGGATTGTTTTTTTTTTTTTGTATCTGTGGTCCACAACTTCCCCCGTTGAGAGTAGCTGAAGTTACGGTGGAATCGAGCGTGGGAGATGCTGACCTCAAACTATCATTCATCCCTGTGAAGCTCCCTTGTCGTCACCTTATGTGCGTACTTTGAAATCCCGCCTGCTTTTTTATGCCTCATCTAAACACTCATTATACATTCCACAAATCATTAAATTAGAAAATGAAGATAATATCTTAATGAGCAACAGGTAGCTGTCCACAAGCTTCCAGCCTTCAAACAGGAAACGAAACATTGCTGTAAAGGTCAGCTTAGAGCGTCAGAGCGCAGGTGCCCCTATGGGCCATTCTGGCCCTTTTGAAGGTCACATCGCAGAGGAACCATTGAGAAATCAATTTCCACTGAACTCCAAACATCTCTCGGAATGCATTGACCTGATCATTTCAAGTAGCTAAACCTGTTATCTAAGCCCAGTCAGTGTGACTATATAACAGACGTGGGGAGCTGTCAGTGCTTTCCTTGATTGAAAGTGGTCTGAGTACCCATGTCAGCTCTGCAGAGGAAACTGTAATCAGGAGCAGTACAGGTTTCGTGTGGCCCAGGAGCAGCACAGGCTCCACGTGGCTCAGGAGCAACACAGGGTCAATGTGGCCCAGCAGCAGCACAGGCTCAGTGTGGCCCAGGAACAGCACAGGCTCAATGTGGTCCAGGAGCAGTACAGTCTCCACATGGCCCAGGAACAGCACAGGCTCAATGTGGTCCAGGAGCAGTACAGTCTCCACATGGCCCAGGAACAGCACAGGCTCCATGTGGCCCAGGAGCAGCACAGGCTCAATGTGGTCAAGGAGCAGCACAGGCTCCATGTGGCCCAGAAGTAGCACAGGATTCACTTGGCCCAGAATCAGCACAAGCTCCATGTAGCCCAAGAGCAGCACAGGCTCCATGTGGCCCAGAAGTAGCACAGGCTTCACATGGCCCAGAATCAGCACAGGCTCCATGTAGCCCAAGAGCAGCACAGGATTAATGTGGTCCAAGAGCAGCACAGGATCAATGTGGTCCACGTGGCCCAGGTTTGGAAAAGCTGTCAATGTCTTTGACAGGTGAGAGAGCCCAATCTCGAGTGCAAATGGCCAGCAGCTTTTTGTTTTTTTGCTTTACCGGGCTTTAGTGAGAAAGAAAACTTTAATATATGCGTAGCGATGAAAGCCTAAAAGATTGCCATCCCTGATATAGAAGATCATGACTGTGACGTGTGACAGGATGAGAGAGCAGGAAAATGACAGCCCCATCTTCTGGAAAAGTGCACATATTGGCAAACCACGTATCAGTTTCCACCGAGCAACGCATTTGATCTCCCTGCCAGCAGGCCGTCTCATCTGCTGTGAAGTCCTCTGCACTGATTTGCTCTGTCAGGCTGAATGCTTGCTATCGGGAAAGCAGTGTGTGTCACATGCACCCCAACCGCGGAGTTTTTCTGGTAAACCTCCTCAGAACATTAAAGCAAGCAGAAAGTCTGGATATGTCGTGAATATGTGTGAAAACGAGCGAGCGTGTGTGTACGTCTCCCACAGGGATGGGACATCTGTGCCCAGCATAGTCTGGGAGGGGAGGGGGGGTGAATGCACACCTCTGTCCAGTGAAGGGGAGGCCAGGCCTTTATTCTCACGGATTAGCATCATACTCATCTCCATCTCTGAAACGGATGCAGGCCAGCTTGTTCTAACCAGAGATCTATGAAAGGGATATGCAACTATAGCAACGGAACTATTAACCCTTTCCTCCAAGCTCCTCCCCTGAATTACGCATCCGAAAGGTATATTTGTGTCCATTGTAGGGTGTGATTGTTTCATTCTATTAATTTCCGTTTTTACCTGGCTGCTATGACAAGTTAATTTCCCTCCAGGGATTGATAATGTTTCTATCTATCTAGCTATCTAGACAGGCTGGTGGAAGAATTAAGAAAGATGTTCACCAGGAGAGAGGAGGAATTACTGTTCCCTTCTCGTCTGTATGTTCATTAGCAGTTTAAATGCAAATGAACTGATGCAGCTCTGAAGGTACACGGCTGTTCAGGGCAGCAGAAGAGTTGGTGAAATAACCAGAGGGACTCCAGGGTGGGATGAGAAGCGCATTCCGCCTGCTCACTTAGCCCCTTTAGATTTGGGTCCATGGTCCTGAATGTCCCAAACAGTAACATGAACAATTTCAAAAGCCTTTTCTGTGGAGCTTTTACAATTTCCAAACCATCTGGGCCATCTGTCTTATGAAGGCTGTGTTCGTGGTTGTGGGTTTATGCATGTGTGTGTGTCAGGGGGAGCTCCAAGAGAAGGTCTGTAAGGGGAGTACTGTGTCAAAGAGGTTGTCAGTGAAGAAGTTCCTTCGACCAAGAAAATAAAATTAGAAATAAGTTTTACTTATAAATATACGTGAAGATATTTTCAATACTCCATCCATCCATCCATACATCCATCATCCATCTTCTAAATGCTAATCAATGAGGATCTTGGAGCCAGTCCCAATAAGCAGAAGGAAGGTGGCTGCGGACTCCCTTTCAAATGATCACAAAATGATAAACAATTTACTGAACTTTACAATTTGTATCGTCAAACTTATATAATTGGTATTCATTTTCAGATTTCAATGCACGAAAAATGCTCCAAGAAAATATATAGTTAAATGCAATGAGCACTGAGAAGTCGCCACCGCAGTGCAGCTATTGTCCCTGAACAATTTAGGAAGCTTTGCTTTCATTATCTCTAGTAAATTATAGAGGGGAAGGTATCAGCGCGAGAGTGAGGAGAGGCTCCGCCAAGCCATGCAACCTCCCGCTCATCATCCCGCCAGACCGATCGTCCAAATGATAGCGGGGCTTCAGGCGATCTGTAGCTGATGGGCGCTTCTGCTTGGGCGTGTAGCTACGAAGGTGTCTGGCGTGTCGGGGAGCACCGCAGCGCATGGCCATGGCAGCGCGTGCACCAGCACCTGTGACACACAATGTGATCTGTGATCGGAAGTGTGTCATGCGTCAGGGAGGCGTGCAGAAGTATGTGACACAAGGCTGGGGCCCGGGGCCTGATTAAAGTCAGGTGTTGGGCAAACATTGCAGTTACATATTTAGAACAGATGCTGCTGTCCAATTTGATGGGTGATCAAGTTGTGTCAGAGGTCTGGGGGTTGGGGGCACTTGTGGAAAAATTGTCAGCTAGTGTGATGGCACTGAATCTTGTGAGATGGTCATTTTAAGGGGGACCGTCCAGGCACCTATTTTGTCTCTTATGGGGGGGTCCTACATCGACCCTTATATAGCTTGTGCTGGCCATGGGATTCAAGCTCATAACCTTCTGCACAAATAACTCTGGTGCTTCAGTGAAAGAAAAAAAAAGCATGATGGCTGGGTGAGGCCTGGGCTCAGTTTGCGATAAGGCAATACCCTGACTTGATACTGCCCTGGATGTATCCACCTCTCAGCAATGTTTTCATCTTTGGCTTTATGGTTTCTTTTAGGGCAGCTCAGCAACCGGGTCTGTCACCTCATGAGCCCTGCAGGGGTGCACATCTCTCCTGTGTTCCCTCTGGCTCTGGGTTCCTATAAGAACTCAGACACATGGATGGATGGACCTGCTAATACTAAAAACTACCACTGGCTGATAAGCACGTAGTTCAGTGAATGTAAAAGCAAAGTAAATGACGAGTAGTCGCAGCATATGCATCCAAAGCAGTCCTATTCTCTGTCTCCGGAAGATCATACAGAATGTTCAACGTACTGTACGTCCCCCCAGGAAAAGAAAATCAAAGTGGAGCAGGAGTGAAAGCATGAGATGAAAAAAGAAAGTACTCCCCTGGGGAAGATGTAGGGCGCATGGAGAAGCGGCGGGCAGGGCCTGCAGCGTCAGGGTGCTGCTCCTCTCCGTTTGCCTTGGAGCTGGCTCCACAAAACATGGAGAGAGTGTCATTCAATCCAGGGGAGACCTCTGCCTGCCCCACCAACCCTGATCAGGATCAGTGGATGGATGGATGGATGGATGGATGGACATCTACTCTGGTCCTGAGGCATTGTTACTTTTCCCGGCTGGCAGGTCAGTGTTGGTTTTAATCAGCACCGGTTCTTAACACTGCACCTAATATTGAGATCCAATATCTTAGGCAGGAAATCCACTCAAACCTGCCAGGTAGAAATGCTCAGCGTTCAGCAGGTTTCGTCTGCCAAAAATGTGTTTGCTTGGCAGTCGCATGAATCCACACTTTTCAATGGGTGACATGAGCAAAATTTTTGCTGCAAACCTGCCAGGTCATCAGAGAGTCTACGACAGGGAATGCCTCAGCCTTTGAGTGGGAACGGGCGGCCTGTGGGTGACTACGGGGGGGTCGCAGTGGGGAAGGCCGCCGTGCACTGGGAGCCTGCTGGGGGCTGAGTGGGGGGCAGAGCGGACCTCAGGGCCCCTGCCCAAGTTATGTCTAAACAGGTTGTGCCCTGCACAGCAAAAAAAATATGAAGACTATCGCTGCGGTGGCTGTCTCTAATTGCACCCAGGTTAGGTCATAAAACACAATAACAATTTCACGCCCTGCTACAAACAGCAAATACTTGCAAATTGCTAGTCATTATTACCGGTATTAGCCGTACAATTTCTGATAAGGAAATCTCGAAAGGGCTTTCAAATAACAACGAAACTGGAAACTACAGATCTGCAGAAAAACATAAAGCAGCAAAAGTGAACGATCAGAGTTCTCTCCCAAGCCAGTGAGAGAACACCTCAGAAATAGCTCCCCGCTCTACGCGTCGACAAAAGTCGGGGGAAAGGCGGGTGCCCAAGGTGCCCCTTTCATATGATAAGCCACTCATTTTCAAAGCACGCTTTTCCATAAGAGCTGCTCAGCAGGTGAGCGGAAAAGAAAACACTGAGCGTGAGTCTGGCTCATTTGCATATACATGCAGGCAATTTACAGTGGATCCAAAAACCTCGTCAAACGTGTTAACATAATCTGCCAAATGGAGTGAGGGGATCCCAGACACAACCCTGGGAAAAACTGATGCGTGGTGGCAAAGTCTATTGTCTTTTTTTCTCTAAGATGACATGGATTTCACTGGGAAAATGCTCCTGATGTTCCAGACATGTCTACAGCACATAATGTTTGCCATAGCTAACCCCATTGCTTCTAATGGGTGCCGATTCATCTGAGCAAAATTGTCAGAATTTCGCCACGCTACCTTCTCACAGCAGTCGCATAAATTTCGGCTCACAGATGATTTATTTTTTAAGGCTGGTGATGGATTATGCACAGAGATTGTAGCATGTCGGACCCAGCATACGCGTAGGCCATGAAACCAGTGACTCCCAAGCGTCTGTTAGACAACACGGGCTCGCTGCGTGCAGGTGGGAGATGCAAAATACCCCGAGGCAAGGACTGGGCAGCAGAGGGACACATTAGCATGTTAGCCGCAGTCAGGTTGAACCCGACAGGTGATAACAGCCCCCTTTGTTTTGTGATAGCTATTGCAAAAAAGCAACTTTTGGCAAGCAGGCAGGTTACATTGCGGCCAGTTTATTTCTGTTGTGTGCTGCCTGGTGCGAGCTGCAAAGGGCACAGGGACCAAGTGAATGACACTGTCAAATTATCACACTTCCTGTTTTCCTCTTAAAGCTGTCAGTCAGCGATGTCCTTAACAGGGGAAATACCCACATGCTTCATATCACTGTGATGTTTCAGTATAGTACAGGGACTTGAGCCAATACCCACGTGCTTCATATTACTGTGGTGTTTCGGTATAGTACAGGGACTTGAGCCAATACCCACCTGCCCCATATCAATGTGATGTTTTCATGTGGCGCCGTCCAGGTTCTAATCTTACCACTGTATGTGTGTGTGTGAGGGAGAGACAATTCATAATTTCTCTATTTATAATTATATTTTCTATATGTACTATGATGGTTGTGTGTGTGCAGAACATGTACAGACTTTTTCGTTTGTCATTATTCCCTAAACAATACATATAATAACCATTTACATTGTATTTACATTGTATAAGGCATTTTAAGTAATATAGAGATGATTTAATATATATGAAGGGATGTGTGTAGGCTATATGCAAATGTATATGCAAAGATATTTGAGCATTCGCAGTGTTTGGTATCCGCTGGGGTTCCTGGAACCAAACCCTTGCAGATAGACAACTGTGCTCTGCAGGTCATGTCAACTTGAACCCACAGCCTCACGGACCTAAGTACCCATTGAGTCAAACATCACCAAAAGAATGCCACCTCGCCACCCCACCCCCTCAGAAAGTGGCTGTCTGGGCTACTCGCTTCACAGCCAAAGGCCCTGCCGAGCAACGGCGCCTTCCTGTGCCATGCAGAAGGGAAGCACTGCCCAGGAGTAAAACAGTAGAGGAACATGTCTGCAGCGGTGCGTGAGGTGATTCGTGTGCAGTAGAGATACTCCGGGCAGGAAGCTTGGTGGGAGCGGGATGGGAGTGCCGCGGGCTGGCCTTGCAAGGGGGGCGGGTGTGCCCCTCCCCAGCGTCTGCACACGGTGCACAGGAGCGGCAGTTCATTATGCTAATATGTGCTAATGGTTGGTACATTAATGAAGAGCGAGGTTACCAGGCAGCCCTTTGTTTCCCTGCCCGGAATGGGAGTCACAGACGGTGATCACCCCTCGGATGTGCAATTCCAGGATGGGGGCTGGGGGAGACATTTATGAAAGACAGGTGCAATGTTCAAACACTCTCAAAAAAGACTTGTTTTTTTTTTTTATTTGTTTCTGCCCAGATCTCGAGGGCCATTCTGGGACGACGGTTCATCAAGCTCTTTCGCATGGCACATTTAATTGCCTTTATTTCGGTTTCTATGGAAACTACTCTTTGAAGCCATTCCGATTTTTTTTTTTAGCCTTTCCGGGGAGGGATTGGTGTCATGCTTTTGAGTGCTGATAAGCACGACACAGTAGGGGGTCAAACGCATGTCGACCCATTAACGCCTAGACTACGCGGGGGTGAGTGAGGATTAAGGAGCCAGGGAATGCGGGCACGTAGGGCAGCGGGCGCACTTTATACGTATGGCTTTCCCCCACATGCACGAGAGCACTGACTGCTAGGAAACACGCCCAGGCTCCGTAAGTAATCCCCCCCATATGCCTGGGAAAATGTATTTATACGGAATTCATAATTCATGGATAAAGACTAATTGCTCTAGCAAGTCTGAAATCGCTAGCCTAGTGTGTAAGTCCTCCCCACATCCCCCCCCCCACCTTCTTAGTATTGATTTTGATAATAGATTTGGAAAAGGGAGGGGGCATCTGTGGACTAGGGGGACGGCAGATGGTAAGCGCATCACAAAAGCCCGGCCCATTGAGGTTCTCGAAGTGTGCTCCCGACTTATTGAATTACAACAGCAGCTGCGATGGTTATTGCCTGAGATCTCCTCTTACTGCCACAAAACCACCCTCCTCAATGAGCGGAAAAGGGGGGAGGGGGGATGTGATGTCAGAGAAAGGCGGGATCAGGGGGAGGGGCCATTATTTCCTCACATAGCACGGCCTCCACTCTCATTGGCTCGTCCTCATTGGCTAAGGTTCCATTAACCTCTAAAGGCTCACTAGGGCCTACTAGTGTCTTAATCTATTCCTTCCAAAAGTCCAAATCACATCTTTCCTAATTATACCAGTCGGACTTGTGCAGAGGGAGGTGTGGGAAATGCATAGGCACTGTTCCTCTTTGCACAGAGACCCATGGTAAGAGCCACGCTTGAGCTGAGGGCCTAAGCTGGTTTTATTCTGGATGACGTTTAGCCTTAAGGCTGCTTCACAAAGCTGGAAACATTGATTAAGTTGATGAAGCATAGCAACCAGAAAGCTGCTGGTTCCAGTCCCCAGAGGGTCCAGCTCCGCAAGCCTGGAGGCAGCTACCTAACCGGGGTTATTATGAAATCAGGTATCCAATACAATTGTGACGTGGCCTGTACCTTTAGATGAATTACAGGGACGTTTGGAACAAAAAGGGAGCCCTTATTCTCTCTCTGCGGGACATTATTCACCAATCAGGACAAATTAGTAGCATTGTTTTCCAAATAATGGCACTTTAAACCTGAACATCACCCGGTATCTTTTAAAATAATTTCAATTTTAAAACATGACTCCCTGACCTTGCAAGAGGAGAGTGCTTTAATCAGTCCAGCTGGGAGTGGGGTAACTAATTCTGCATCTGGAGGTTTTATGTACGTTCTTTCCGGAGCTCAATTCAGCCGTAATTACTGTTTTTTAGTTTAAAATATAGTAATCCCCCTAAGAGAGCATTTCAGCATTAAAATTAATTCTGAAGAACAAAAAATAAATAAATAAGTGAAAACTAAGAAAAAAAAACATAAAAGCTTAGAGGAGATTCAACATGAGGCTCCTTCTGGGTTGTTCATTTGGGTTTGAGGAAGTGTCAAAATAATATACAATCGATGGCGTAACAGGGATCTCGGAGAACAAATGGGGCCATGTTTGTTTTCTTCAAGCCTAGATGGCTGGCGTGTATGGAGCCCAGCAGAGCCGGGACTCCAACAAACCCAGACAGCATCCGCAGTGCTTAACTCCGCACTTGCCACGACACCGGCAGACCAAAGTGTACCAAAAGTAAGGACGCGATGAATAATTCCTGATTGGAATGTTTGTAATGCGTCGGAGGTTTGCCGCTAAGCCTCGCTGTCACGCCCGTGTTCTTAATGTTCTATTTTAAGGCAGAAACCCAAGAGCTCAGGTCGTCAGAGCACAGACTACAGCCTGAGTGCCTTCAAAATGCATATAATAACACCAAGCGATTTGCTGCAAGGCTTTAAGTGCCAAGATGAATGACAGTCAAGAGAGAAAAACTCTTTATTGATTTATTTATATCCCACAATAATCGTGCATGCATATCAGATAAGGTGTTTTATGGTAGGGACTCACTGTGTGGCCAGTTGACCCAGAACTGGCATAATTCACAGAATACCACAAATCACATGGATACGTATGTCGCATGTTTAGAATGCGCAGTCTAATGCACTAATTAGCGAATATAAAGCAGAATTTTTCGAAAGTTAAATCAAATGCATCTACAACCCACAAGCTGCAGTTTCAGACATACTGATTGGCTAAGCTTCCTTTACCCTGCAGCCTACCACCACCTTACATAGGGCTAACTGCTATGTACTTCCATGATTTTTTAAAATATGAGTACAATCCACTAACACAGTGTTACCTCTACGGGATCTCCAGTGTGAGTGCTGAGCATGTCCAGGTAGGACAAGGTTCTGCTCTCATCCAGTACACCGTCACTCTACTGTACTACATTCAAAGATTGTACCAATCAGCTGAGGGTCACAGGGAAAGCATTCTGAAGTAGTGTGGCACTTTGTGGAACAGTGCCAGCACTTCTCAGAGGTCGTTTTTGCACCTGAGCATGAGCTGCACTGGTGCGGGACACCATTAGAGGCTATGACCATTACCCTCACGAAGCGGGTCACCGCTTATAGCTCTGCCGGTTCTTAGTTCGGCTCCAGTTACTCTCAGATCTGAACAAATGTTATGCGGTGACTACTGTGCATAACAGCTCACTGGCAGGGTCAATGTAAATTACGTGATAAAATATGAGCAGACTCTGCCAAGAAGCTGTTCATGGTGGAAAACTGGGGAAAAAAATATTGATGGCTCTATTGAGCTCCGGAAATGGCCATGGTGGAAGCGTGGCTCTCCATAGTGTCATTCAACACAGAGACACAATCAAAGTCTAAACTAGCCAAAACACACAGGACAGGTGATGAACGGTCAGCCTTGAGTCACAGTTACGCCCTTTCCGCTACCCTCTCTTCTTCACAAGAAAAACACCCCCTTCATCTCTCTCATTAGCGAGATAGCAGGGAATATTCTGCATGTTTCGCTTCACGGTTGCAAGATTTTAGCCACCGGCTTAATTCCCGCACCGCATCGCGGAGCAGGAAAAGCCGTCCCCACCTCATGTTCCCATAAAGAGCATGCACGTCCGTTGACTCATTGGTTTATTTACAGTTCGGCTATGCTGACAAATCGATCCGCGTACACTGGCGTGAAACACTGCTGGTGAGATCCTCCTAGAGCACTGAAAAGGTCCCGCTAAGCACAAACACTCCCCCGTGCCACGTTTTAACCCTTCGGTCGCCGAACACAGGAACATGATGCCGACGGGTTACCCTGTTAAGCGTGAAAGTGAGAAGCAGCCATAGACATAGAGAAATAACAGGATTGTTTGTATATTTTGAGATCACAGACCATGAAAGGGAAGTAACCAACCACTGTCAGAAGGTGAACGTTCACAGGCATGAAGGAGAGCCTAGTGACGGGACTCAGCTCTTGGGCTGGTCTCCTGTCTGTCCACAGCCTGTCGGCTGCGTTGATAAGCTCGCGCCTCCATCCCAGGAATATGCGAGCTGCTCGGCAGTTTATCGAGGTCAGGAGAGTGCAGCAGCACTCACCAGATTTTATCACTTTGGTGTTACATCAGTTCACAGCCCCTGGGACAACATTTCAGTTGCGATACTTAAGAAATGTTAAGTGAAATTAGCCGTCGGCTGGAATAAATATGAATCAATATGATAATTGATTGTGATATAATCCTTTTTCATTGTGTTACAATAACATTTACATTCAGCCGCTTTCTGTGGGAGGTTAACCACACATATGTTGAGGTCTGTTTGAGTACCTTTAGCTTCATTTTTCATGGCACTAAACTGAATAATGTCACCATTAACCTTGTGGTTAAGCTTTAAACAGTGCAGTTGCCTCAGTGAACAGTCCTGCACAGCAGTTTTCTGGATGTGGATCTTTAAAAATAGAAATTTCTGGCAGTGCTTCTGATTGCATATGGCATTCACTTCCATCCCTATAAAATTACAGTCTGCTAGCATGTTTTTCACACTAGTAGATGTTTTGTGACAGATTATTCTAAAACTGAATCTTGCATGTACTCATCTGGTTGTTTGGTTTTTGATGTGGATGACTTGTGTACTTGAGCTCCAGTGTCAAAGTCTTTAGCTTTAGCCGAGAGAAAAATGGCAAATGACTACAGATGCGCGCGATTGATACTTAACTTCTGAGCGCATTAAAAGAGACTTGCATGCTTCTATGTTGCACTTATTACAACAGCAACAACAAAGTACCCTTTGTTTTCCAGTAAACCCAAGTAAATCACATCAGTTTAGTGTTTTTCAGCAGCTATTCCTTCACAATCACTGAATGTTCCAGTTAATTTCATATGTATAATATAACAGCTTGTAAAACAGCAGTATCTACATGCAATAAGCACCGACACCCCAAAGTCATGCCCTGGATTCTGACTCCCCTTTTACTCATAACTCTTGTTTAGATGCAGTACCTGCCTGAGCAACGGAGACAGATTTAGTTTTAAGAAGGATCGGTGACCTGTGCAAAGACTGGCTGGCTGTGGAGTATATGAACCCGCAGAAGTCGTCAGTCACTTTGGCCATGGCAGCCTTTTTGCTAATTGCCCAGGTAAAGTTGTTCTGTACTCAAGTGTTGCTTATGGGTGTCAGCTGTTCACTTGCAGGCGTGTAACTTCATATAGTTGATGAGTCTACGCAATTTTCATTTAATTTTATACATTTTTGTGGATGCATCCCTGTCAGCCATAGAGGGTACAGTCTTCTGTGTGCAGCGAGCATCAAAAAGCTGAAGTCAGAATGATTTCTTCGGCGAATAAGTCTTTCTTTTCATCAACAACCAAATCTACTTATCTCACATTTAATTGGATGCAAATACTTTATGAGCCAAAAATGACTTAAGCATCCAAAAAACAAGCACTGGAAAAGAAATATATGTCGCTAAACAGAGTTTCAGCTTCTTGGATCGATTATAGCATGATGTTTGACATTCTCATTTAACGCAAATGTGGCATTCTACATGACTGATTATGTGCATTCAAATCTGTTTATTCTGGTTATTCAAAGACTAAATATCAAACTCCCTCAACTCCAAATAAATTTGTGGAGACAGCCCTCGTGATGTTCGGGGATCAGAAAGTGATTTGCATCCTGCTGACGTTTTGGACCGAGGCCCGATGTTTACTCAGATTCACGTCACCAGGATTTGGTGGGGGGAGTTATATGAGTGCGCCGTGAAGCCGTGTGGGCCCTTATCAAAATCGGCAGAGTCTGACGGGCTTCGCGCTCGCTGCTGGGCTGTGCTTTGGCACCATTCTGCTGGAAAGGTAGCTCATCGGTAGACAGGTTCTGGCTAAATGTTACCTTTCTTGGTTGGGGGGAAGACACACCTATAAACCAATAAACAAACAAAACAACACCAGCCGGACTGTAGGCCTAGGAGCTAGGAGGAGGGAGCACCAATGTAAAATGTGACAGCATCCTTGTTCATCCAAAGGATTGGAGGGAAAATTCACAGAATGAGATACAATTGCTGTAATCTGTCCCCAAAAGCTTGGTCTGCCTGAAGCCTGTGGACAGTGAGAGAAAGGCAGCCAGCCAGCGGAGGTGCTGTATGAAGCTCACCTGCGTGGCAATTATATAGTGCAGTGTGTCCACAGACCTAAGAACTTGGTCCTATTGTGTCCGTAATGATACAAAATAAGTTTGCTTGTGACTGAGCCTCTGTTAGAACTCAGAACCCCACCAAGGGTGGGGGCTCTGTCAGATTTTAATTATTTTCTTTGCGTTGCTAGAAAAACTGTTAGCTTTGAACTGCACACAGGAGACAAATTGCTGCTTTCCGCGTTGTCGTGAGACCCATATGCCTAGCTCTCAGGGAAAGGAAACAAGGCCCCATTAAACTTGTCCCATGGGGTAAGCATGGCAGGTGCTTTGCAAGAAGCAGCCTTGGAATGCCCCCCTTAGTTTGCCTGGACGAAAATAACGGCAGTGAGTAATGTAGCGTTGCGCCCGGGATGAGGCAGTGTGTGGCTGGCAGCTGGCACTGCACGCTGACAGAGATGGCCGTCCATGTCGAACCCACGGCCTCAGCTGCCAGTCCATCTTCCAGCCTGAGGTGGGAGCAGAAAGGCCGGCGTCGCTGTTTACCTCATGACTCTAATCCTCACGATAGCGCCCCCCAGGCTGAGCGCTACTCTGACATTTCCGATGTGGATTAGTTTCCAAGCTCTGAATATGGATTAACTACATCCGAAGTGGAAGCCGTTATTCTTAAACTGGGGGGGCATGTAAGGTGGTTTTTAACGGGGGCTGATGAACAGAAAAGAGGTCCATCACAACTTCAACCTCATCACTACTTTCTCATTTTTCCTGCACCTGCGAGGGGTGTTCAGGGACGAGGTTAGCATCCTCTTACGTGTCTTTAACTATGGCTATAAATCAATGCTCGCGTGTGGGCGTGCACTAGGCAGAGTCAGGCACACGGGGAGAGTGATGCATGGGTCTCAGGCCTCACAGCCCTCATCCGGGTAGCCCCCAACCATAGAGAAGAGCGAATCACACAATGCGTGACAGGCTACATGTTCATAGTCTAATGGCCAATCACAGCAATGAATACACAAGGGGCTACCAGAGAACCACTGCTTCTGATTATTCTCCAGGGGGTTGGGCTTTTTTCCTCATATACTGTTGCACTCCGTGGGAGTTGCTCATTTACTGTGTGTGAACATACCTCTATTTATTTAGCAGATGGTTTTGTCCAAAGATGTTTGGCAAGACAGATAATACATCAATCCAACACAGGATGCAGGGTTATTGAAGCAAAACCCTGACTGTAAGACACTTGTCACAAATTAACATCTCTGCCCCCTGACAGTTAAAGCCTTTAATGCAGGATCACATTGACCACGGCAGCCATGTAATCTAATCATAGCCTACAATGTCTGACTGCTGTTGTACAAATGAATATATTATACGCAAGAGAGAAAATGTACATATTGTTTTAAAAATTGTGTTACAGTTTACACTTATTATGCGTCTAGCTATTGCTCACAGTCACCAGCCTGTTCCATTAATGATCAGCTAATTGTCTGGTATAGGAATCCTGGTAAATGTCACAGCAAATGTGGCCCAAACGATTCCTGGAATTCAGTAGAAAAGGTCTATGCTCTGCTAACGTCTCTCCTGACACCTGAATCGTTCCTGGGTTCATTCACTGGAAAAGTGGATGGAACGAGACGACCTTGGATGTCAGAGTGGATCTTTGCTCTTTGGATCTATGCCCGGGACATTTCAGAGCAGAAGTCCTTGTTTCCCTGTATCACTTCCTGTGAACACCAGGCCACGGTCTTCATTACACAAGCGAATAAACTTTCCGGTTAATCTGGCAGAAGGTTTGCTTGGCCAGAAGCATCAGACTGGGTGGATTTTCATCAGAGATTGAATGATTTTTCGCGGTTCACTTGGCTGTATCTTCCGGAAGCACATCCCTGTGACGTTTCTAAATGAGAGAGACTCATTGGTAAGCCTGACCAACGTGCACATGGCCGCGCGCTGCTGAAATCGTTATCTCCTCCACCTGCCAGAGGTGCGGCGTGCTTAATGCATCGCCGCTGGGTTCTGATGGATACCGCGGAGTTTAAAGGTCCAGCAGAACAGGCCTTATCTCCCCCTGCCAGCTGGATGGGAGGAAAATGATTCAATTTAATATCCATCACAGTGGCGTAATAATGGTCCTCCTCATGTCAGCACGTGAGATTCCCCTGTCCATTTACCCTCCCGTCTTTGACATTTATGAGTGTTTTTTGCACTTAATTTTACGCAACGTAACCTTACTCCACGACTACCATCATCACCATCCATCTTTTTATACAATATCCAGCTTTCATGCAACATTTTCTCTCCATCTCTTTTCTCTCTCTCTCTCTCTCTCTCTCTCTCTGTCAGGAGAGTGTAACAGGGGTCATAAACAGGAATGGAAAGCTTCAGGCTGGAAGCTGATCTCATTTGATCCTCACCGGTAAATGCAGCCTTAGATCAAAAGGCTGCAAGTGCAGCTTGTTCCGCTCTGAAAGTTTTTTCTCTTCTCTACTTGCTCAGACACTTATCAGCTCTGCGAGCACAACAATAGAGCGAGACACACACACACACACACACACACCCAAAGGACTACATGGGTAGATGATGTATATTGCGAGACACACTCTCATTTACTAACCAGCTTGGCACCAATTAGCAGGGAAACAGAATTGCGTGATGCAGCAAGGCACAACAGCAAGAGGCTCCGTGGTGTTGCGGGAGAGCCTAGTGGTGACACCTTCAACATGATCTGGGTCAGCCCCCCCCCCCCCTCTCAAAAAGGCAAGAGAGTGCTTATGACCAGGAGATATGCAGAAATTGAACAACACGACTGAAATTTCACATTCCACTGTTTTTTTTTCCTGTATACAGTATGCTCACTTGTCCCTTCGATATTAGGTATAAGACTTATGTCACATATTCTGTCTGTAATCTGTTTCTAATAATTGCTGCACATACATGTAAATAAATTCACTGGGGAATAAGTCATAAATAAGCCATAAATCTCCGTCTCTTTGTGTCAGCATCCAATTTTGGTGACATAGAGTAAATGGAAAGAATAATAATGATCCATGTTTTAATTATTGCCACGTTAATATCCAGCAGCATCAATACATGGGTCCATGCTGCTGGATCCCCCTGACTAGCGGGATGAGATCATTAATCTTGTTTCCAGCCTCCCCGCTGTTGGCTACCCCTCCTTCTTTTCCAAATTAACGTACTTAATAAAGCCTATGACCACTACACACAATAATGTCTGCACACAATAATGTGCATCCAATCTCACAATTATAAGTTATATTATATCTGAAAAGTGTTGATTTTTATTTTACTTTAAATTAGCCACAGGTGTTTTTTTATTGTCCTTGCTGAAAACATGCTCTTGCCTTTAACAGAGGAATAAGGAAAATTAATTATGTCTGCATATGTATTGGTCATTAACTAGTAATCAGCGCACTGCATAATCATGTTATCTCTTACGGATTCTGGGTCGGCTCTCAGCGTGATGAATGTAAACTTTCCCTCTTCACATATCCGAGCTGGAACTGAAGCATATTCCAGGCACAGTTGTTCTCTCTGCCCCTGATAGGGTGAGCGTCCCCTGCAACTCAACCACATGTGTTCCCCTTTAACAACACCTAAGACAGGAACTGGGCATTAGATGAATAATTATGATGGTTTTCAGCATGTTAATGGGCTCTGGGGCAATTTTAATCTGTGAACCTGTTCGGCTCCTCTGTTCAGCTACACTTACCATCCAACAGAGTCTGCTGTGCTTCAGGAGAATTAAACAAAAACTAAAACATACAGCACACGGGAATGAGCAAGACCTACGGCAATGTCAGAGGGATTTCTACAGCAAATATAAACAGTCATGCAATCTAGCTTTGCCTAGCCTTACTTATTTATAAAATCTTAAGGGTAGGGTATGAGCTCAAGACCACTTCTAAAGGATGGGGATTGTTTGTCCTGGAACATACAGGGGAACCACAACTATTTTTAAGGGAGAAGTTCACATAATCCCTACAGGAGCTGGGTCAGCCACCCTCTGCTGCACGCCTGGTATTGGCCAGAGAGCCCACCTGATCAAAGGCTCTCTCCTCCTGGCCACCGGGCCGGTAAATGAAGGACAAGGCCATTAAGTGGAACAGAGCCTGAGCTGGCAAGCCGAAAGCCTGGGACAGGTAATGTTTCAGAGGCATACTGAACTGGCCTGGAACACGGTGCTGCCTTCAGGACGGTCAACTGGAGTAGATGCTTATTATCAGAAAGGATGGAGGAGTCTGTCTAGGTTTCATCCTTTGAGGTTAATATTTATGATCATTTATAATATAATAATGTATGTCAATATGTATGTCAATGTTTCCCATGCACCCCACAACCATGTCTGAAATAAAAGGGATGGATGGACAGATGGATGGATGGATGGACAGATGGATGGATGAGCATCCATTGCTCTGGAGGTCCACTATATCTGCAGTGTATTGCATGTAGTTTTCATTCATCAAATGGTGTCAGATTAAATAAGGTAAATACTCCCTCTGCTTCCTCACAGGGACTCTCACTGTGCTGTCTGTAAAAGTCAAATGCTCACGGGCTTGAATCCCTGGATCAGAGCATGGCTCACACAGAATGTTATCGAGCTGAATCCTTTGTTTAAGCGAAAACAACAAAGTATGTGACAGGGAACCATCACTACAAATGTCGCCTGCTTTTTTCAAAGCCACGCAGACAAGAACATTTTCTCATTAATTTCAGCGTGTCAGATTTTCACAGACTTTCGATGTAAGTTTCCTGTGATGTCAGGCCACAAAGCTGATGGGATTACTATGGAAACAAAGAATCCATCAGTATTATACTGACCATCAGGCACCAAGCACCAAAATGACAATCATTCGAAAATGTAGCCCATTCTGTTTTCATCTTTTTGCTTTTAAATAGCATAATCCAGTATAAACATTGCAAGCTATTCAGGAATAAATTAACACAATTGCATGTAAATATTATTATTCTGTTAACATTTCCACTATGTGCTATTCCCTGTAAGCTGCTCATAATGCAGATTGTATATAACCATGACAAATATTGAGTTTACGTTTCACTAAAGGCGGCTTAAATAATAAGCAAATAAAAATGTAGGAATGCTGGCCCCAGCCGCCATCTCTGCGCTCCCAGGTCTCGCACAGCTAGACGCTAAAACGGGGTTCAGCCAAACCTGCCGCCACTTTGGCTTGTGAAGTTCCAAGAGAGGAACTTGCTCATAGAAATCTTTAAGAAAGGGGTTTGTTTATGTGGATGGGGATCCACCCCCATTAGGCATTTTGTGGGGTGATCAATAGTGAGCAGAGTATGGGAGTAGCCCTGAACGGCCACATAAATATTACCCTGACTAAAAGCCTCCATTAAAAGTATCCGCCGTGGCAAACGTCGTGGAAGCAGCGCAGTGACTAATGCAATTTCATGCTCTGCTGCAGCCATCGCTGCAATTATACTGGAACCCACCTGAGAAAACAGAAAGTGAGAGGGAGAGAGAGGGGGGGAGGAAGAGAAAGAGAGAGGGAGAGAGAGAGAGGAGGGAGAAAGAGGGAGATAGAGAGGGCGAGTGAGAGAAAGAGAGAGGGAGGGGGAGTGCGAGAAAGAGAGAAATTGTACCGTTGAAGTTTAACTGCTACCGGCCACACCATAAGAAAAACAATTAGTGCGAACAAGCATGTGCCACGTCTGTTTCTAAGGTAATAACGGGAAAGAAAAAGAAAACTATGTCCTGACTTTATCAATAATGCTCCAGTGGCTCCCAGTGAATGTGCCCCAGCGCTGGGCTTTGGGAGCCGCGAGAGTGAGTCATGCCGAGAACTCACCGCCATTCTGCTCTGCTGATGCCCGCTCTATCTCGATGTTCGTAACACGCAGTGGGCTTCTGCGAGGATCAAGGGGCACGCAATCACCCAGAAAAGGTTCTTGTGGCATTTTTCATCTGAAAAGCTTGAGAGTAATGCGCGGAATTTCTTAAAAAGCTCTTGATACGAAACGCGGCTCCTTGAAGGCTGGGCCCTTCTGCAGCGTGGGCAGGGGACAGGCCTCACGCGAGCCGATCACACATCGGGATTTTCAGCTTGGTCACCAAGCAAAGAAAAGGAAGCAAAAGCACATGGAAAGAAAGCAGAATGGCAGGAGAGGGAATCCCGAGGCTGAACAGGCTGATAAGCTTCAGGACAACCAGTGCAAAACACAGCATGTGATCCACACCTACGTGCAGACAGCAAAAACACCAGCTCCCTACATCCCTATGTCAAAGGTGGAGGGATGCAGGTCGCAGTGCACGGCGTGCTTCCCTACAGTAGGTGTCATGCTGGACCCTCTTTGGGATTGGCTAGCTCGTGCCATGAGCCCAGGCTTCACGTGCCCTGGGAAAGAGGCAGCATTAAGCACCTTTTGCACCATCTCTGCAGAGCCTCTTTCATCTGGCTGACAGCTCTCATGTGATTCTGACACCCGGAGCGAACGTGCCCGTCTCCTACGTGTGTCGTCTTTTGCTTTGAAACCGCAGCGCAGAGTAAATCGTTTTAAAGGCCTCGGTCCCATTCAGTAGGTATAAATAAATCCTGGCTCTTCGGATCAGGGTTTGCCAGGAGAACTTCAAAACGCCGCCTCGGTTAGCGTGCCCCACCACCCCCTCCCCTGAGCTCCCCCCCTCTGCTGGGAGAGATGACCTCCGCCCCACTTCCGTATCGAGCTCCGTTCCACACCCACCTGCCGAAACAAACAAAAAGAAACATCGGGGGGAAAACGGAAATGAGATGGCGAGAGCGGCAGCCCTGCGCTCCTTAATAACCAGGCAGGCGGGGACTGGCATCACGCTGGGCTGAAGCTAGAGCCACACGCACATTCCGCAGAGTTAGCTGCACAGGCTCTCCATGCAGACACTGTACCTCACTGCACACTGTATATCCAGTGTGGTATTTATGGGACTGTGAGCACAGACCGGACTGTGTGAACTGTAAGGTAGTGCTGGATTATTTTTATATATCTATGCAGCTAAAAGATTAATTATAATAATAGTGAGGATAATGGGGTCTGATTACAGAAAGAGGGAGCCTTGGTGTAGCCTGGGGGCGGTGCCGTCATGTCCAAACGGTAGCGGCATAAAGTGGGCACTGGCCAGGGTCACCATAGGTGGCCTTACACTTTTCTCCCAGTAGTGAGAGATCCTAACCCGTCACTCAGCCAGATAAACAAACTGCACACCCTACACCGCGGTAAAACCGCCGATGCGGCGCACAGCTGGCCAGCTCTCGCTCCAGCATGCATTATGCTTCGCATCCAGGCAGAGGCGATGAGCCCCCGCCCTAGCGCCGATCTTCGCAGAGAAACAGAAGGTGGAGAGCTTTCGGGCTCCGCTCAGCACCTGCGGGCGCTGCTGAGTTATTTCCAGTGGCGCGCTGAGCGTGGCCCCTTGGGAGGCATAGGGAGGCCCCCAGACGGCTGTCAGGGCTGCTTCCCATATGGCGCCGTATGCTGACGCGGGGCTCAGGTACGGGAACAGCGGCGGGCCGGGCCGTGGGCCGTCACGTCCGTCAGCGCTGATTTATGAGCGCCTCTCCATCCCACTGCCAGCGCGCTCTCCCCGCGGGCAGCCCTCCGATTACCCCCGCCTTCTTTCCTGATTTCCGGTGGCACTCGCTCTCTGCCCTGTGGGGAGGGCACAGTGATCATGGCCGCCTCTAATAAGCTTTGCCATTGAAGGACAGGCAGCTCAGTTTGCTGTCGGCCATTTGCATTTCTCAGCATATGAGAAAAGCAGCATACGAGTGAGGCAAATGGCACATTACAGACACACAGCTCCGTGAGCTTCCAGTCGACCCTGTGAGCTTCCAGTGAACGGCCGGCAGACTCACAGCTGCTTCTGTAGAAAGCAAGAACCCAATCAGAGTGCTTTTCCTAACGGTGTGGTTACGATGGCCCTAAAAAGAAGGTGACCGTTAAACCGCCATCTAGTGTCAAGGGGCACCATCCACAACTTGATTTGCATCTAGAAGGATTTAGGAGAGGGAAGCTATTGAAACAACGCAAGTTACAGCAATGAAGGCTAGAACGCGTGCAGTCCGTGTGCAAGATGAAAGGCAGAGACAGACACTGAGACTGATAGTGCTTCCTTTTCGATTCAAAAGCCAGCATCCCTGCAGTGCCAAAAAGTCAGACAAATACGAGAAAGAATTGCAAACAGCAATAATAATAATCCTATCCATCTATCCCTCCCCCCCACGAGCACTTGATCAGGGCAGGGTCATGGCCAGTCTGCATACCATCCCTGGAAGGGCAGGGCGCGCCCAAGAAATGATGCCAATCCATCACTAGCTCTATGCGCTATAATTCCAGAGCTCATTTCACCTAAGCGGCATGCTCTGAACCCATGTGATGACAAGGAGAACACGCACACACACAGGCCTGGAAACCCCAAGCCCTGGAGGCATGAGGCCGGTCCTCTCTCGGGCTCGGACATGCAGCCACGGTCACATTCCTTGGGCCAGTTCCTGCAGTGGGATTTTGCGTGGTCTCCCTGGTTTGGCTGCTGACCTGCTGTGGGAAATGCCAGCAGAGCTCGTTATGCTGGGTCTGTGGCTGCCGAGCCCGTGTAATGTTCCCGTCACGTGTGTCCGTCCGTGCTGACTGGCTCAGCGGGGCCCAGCCGCCAGGAAGCCGGGGGGGATCGCTGGCAGCCCGCCGCGGAGCCGTCTGGCACACGCATACAGCCGCGCACAGCGTGCCGCTCTCACGGACGCCCGTTTCGGCACGCCTGCGGGGCCACACCGGTGTGCTAAGGAGATTAGACCTGGTGTGGTGAGTAGCACGCTTAGCCTTGGGGCTGGTTTTGTCCTTAGTCTCTAGCTGCTCACTGTGACATGGATCAGTGAAACTCAGTAATAATGGGCCTCTTGTGTTCTATCTGTGCACATACCTTTCATTCCAATGCACCCAGCGCCAGTAATTAAACAAAAATCAATCATCTTAATATTATTTGGCAGGGGTGTAGCTAGAAACTCTGGGCCCCCCTGACAAAATCACCTTGGCTCCCCCTGCTAAATTTCACATCTAATTTTATATATTCAAGGGCCCCTATAAAGGGCTGGACCCGCTGAATTTATCAGGGTACCCACTCAGTTTCAACCAACTAGTTGAGCGCTCTGTGACTGAGACTCTTAATACTCAACTGGCTGGTTGAAACAAAATCCTGTTGTGAATTTGTACTCTTTGGACCTGGATTACCCACCTCTGGTACCCACACTCTACTGTGTGCCATCTCCAGGCTGCCGGTGTGATTTCTGACCCACCTGCCTCTCGGTTTGCCCCGTGCTGTATCATCCCACAGGCACCCGGTGAAGACCTGTGGGACCATTAAAATGTAACCAAATAAAACACCCAAAAAACACTAAGCACTAAGAACACTGAGCCACATGCAGTTTTTCTTTTAAAGACTTTCCTTCTGCTCTGCATGTAAATTAATGTTTGTTATATGAGGGCAGCACAATCACCTTAAATTCCCACTGTATGGCGATATGCTGCCTGGCCAAAAAAAAGGTCACCATTTCAATTTAAATCATCAAGTACTTAAGAGCCAATGACTGGATAATTATTACAGCTCAGCAAGGCTAGGCAGCAATAAAGTGAAGTTAGCTGAGTACCTGAATGGCCAGTTTATCCCATGGATGGATTTTTTCTCTCCTAATGGCGTGGGCATATTTCAGGATGAGAATGCCAAGATTCATCAGGCAGGAATTGTCAAAGAGTGGTTCAGCGGGCATGAGGAATCATTTTCACAAATGAACTGGCCACCAAAGAATCTTGACCTTAACTCCACTTGAAGTCATTTAGATTTTTAGATTTTACAGAGTGGTTCAACTCACCTACCATCAATGCAAGATCTGGATGAGAAATGAATGCAATTCTGGATGAAAACAATTGTTGAGATATTGCATAAGCATGTGGTAACAATGCTATGACAAATGTGAACCATAATCAAAGTTAAAGGCCCAAATAAATATTAATATGTGCTTTTTTTTGGCCAGGCAGTGTAGTGTGGATACTAACACTATTAGGTCAACCAGAGTCACTAATCACCTAAGTAAACGAG
>JAODKK010000002.1:13837830-13848022 GCA_026774405.1 Petrocephalus microphthalmus | reverse complement strand
AGAAAGAACTCTGTGTGCTCTGTCATTCAGAAAGAGGGACATGGACACAGAAAGAACTCTGTGTGCTCTGTCATTCATGCACACAGAAAGAACTCCCATAAAATGAGAGCGTAAAAGAGTTAGGCTTCCACATCTGGCATCCGCTCCAGGCAGGAGGACTGCTATTAGGCAAATGAGGCGATAGATAAAGATGGTTTACATTAGTAAGGGGGGTGGCTGGTGCTATGGGTGATTTACTTCAAATGATGTTGGACATGAAGAATGCAAAGTAGCTAGCTGGTTTTATTCAAGAAATGAAAAGTGATAAAATACAATAATAAAGTAATAAAATATTCACTGGCAATTAAAAAAGATCTTAAATGCTATCATACTCTACACTGAGGAAAATTCCCACGTCATGGAGAAACAGACTCCAGGGTAACATCTCAGATTCCCAGGTACACTTGTGTTCTGCATTGCCCCCCAGGGCTCCGTGGTGGCCTGCTTGACTGCCACCATCCCCATCCCCCGCAGACGATGATGACACCACACCGGAACAGACACCCCTGTGTGTACAGGCATCAGGGCTACAGCCAGCCTATTTCTCATAAGGTAGGCTACCATCTCTAGGTTTTCTCCTTAGCTCCTTAGAGTTCCCTCTCTGTTGCTGAGGTCCATGTTATTAGGTTACGACTAATATTGGTGGGAAATAGCATTCCCCTCAAAAAGGTATATTCCAATGGAAAAAATAATCCATAAGTCAATCGCATCATTAAACATTCAACTCCAAAACACTATCACAGTCTGTGTTGGAAATGAAAAATGTTAAGTAAAACGCCTAATCCACCTAATATTTTCATAAGAAATACTCTTCTAAATTATGGCAGTGAAGCTGGGTTTATAAATATCTGAAGGGTGAAATATTATATAATTCATAAGCAAATTGAATGAATTATTAATTAATGAAAAGAAAACTTCAGTCAATTATTTTTCTTCAATTTTTCACATTTTTTTCCAACTTGGACTGAGATCAATCTGCTTAGACTATAGCTATCCATTGAATATTGAATAAAACCACTGTGTCGGTATTAGATGAATAACTACAGTATGTTGCCCACACTTCTAATTTCAAATGTCAGCTGTTTTTGCTAATGGTTCTTTCTAGCTTTTTACATGTTAGCAGGTTCACTTTTCACTCTCAGATTAGACGCTTAGACTGCTTAATCCATCAAATTACTTTGTAATTTCTGCTAATTCATTGATTATGGTTAAGCATTGATAAGCGATAATAAACTTAGATTTTCTTTAGCCTTGAATGTAATGTTATACAACAAACATGTAACAAATCAATGTAAAAAATCGAAATAAATGAATCAAAATGAAACCAAGCAGACGTAATGGGCAGCCTGCATATCACAGACATTGGGATAAAGGGCGGTCAGTTTTCACTGCAACTGTGACCTTCATTCTTATTAGAAACGTTTATCAAGTTTATCCTTTAAAACTATGCAACGTTTCAAGGTAAGAGAGCAGTGTTTTAGAGAATGCGGCGGCCATGACAGGTAATTAATCACAGTTAAGCGTGAATCATTGTCAGGTCAGGGGGATTATGCTCTGCTGGCTGCATTTCTGGCCCGAAGCTGTGATATGCCATCTTGCTATCTCGCGTGATGTTGCAGTTTGTGGTATCTCTTTGGCTGCATCTTGCCATTTCCTGCTCCCACTGTTCGTGCGTCGTTTGTAATGACACACCATCGTCATGCGGGCAGCCATAGCAGCACCACCGACCCTCACACTATTGTACTCCGACAACCGCTCATACTTATTGGTCGTTCTGAGAGCCCACTTACATGAAGAGCTCCCACTAGCAAAGATCCCCTCATCCACACACAGTTCTTAGGAAGCCACCATTAAAATCTGGTGCTTATCTGCTTGATAGGCTTCCATAACTGGCCCATCCGAAGCTCTCAAACACCTCATGCACAGAAACACTTTGAAGACCCAGAATTACTGTACTCTGTTTCCAAAAAGCTCAGTCTAGCAGCACCGGTATCTAAGTTGGCTCCTTAAAAGTATGCTGGTGAGGTACTGCCTGTCTTACCTGCGTGTGGCTTTGGACAAATGCATATTTAAAATAGAGAGCCACTAGACACATGTCATTTGCATAAGCTGGGTTTATGGATGCACACAAACATTTTCCAACCCGAGCTGATTTCTGAAATTCCTCCACCGGTTCTTTGGCCTTCTTGTTTTTAGTTTTCAAAATCTTCAGGACCTGAGTGGAAATGTAAAGCATTCTGTACATCCTGTATATTTGTTGGGCTGGATACAATTTTGGCACCTGGGGTGCAAGTCGCCTTCTCATGCCGCCCTGTGCCGGTGAACGATAAGGCAGCGAAGTCAGTGTAGGGGTAACGTGTTGTGTATAAGGGGAATTCAGAGGGAATGTTTGTCAGGCAAGGGAGATTTTTCTTCAGGGATGCAAAATCCAAACCAGAAGCAAAGAGCCTCCTGCATGCCATGCATTGGGTGTAGGTAGAACAACCTATGAAGGTATGAGCTCATTACCTGGGTTCTCTGTTTTCCGTGTGAAGTGGGGTCCATCTCTACAAAGCCGCTTGTCATGAACATCTGTAGGGAAATATCAAGCTGTAAACTTTCAGTAGGACCTCAGATAAACCTCTAAACTTAAAATCTACACTGCTGTGGTATTTTATTTAATTATATGTCTCTATAAATATTGGGTGTGTGTGCTTAAATTGGATGTCTACTAAGACAGCAAAAAACTTGAGTACTACCATATCAAATGTCACAGTAGGTTGGGTTCCACTGGGAGTGAAATGGCACTTCAGAATAATCAGTTCTAACACTTATTCCTGCTTTTGCATTGACCTGTGACACACAGCTCAGTAGTTTGAGACTCTGAGGCTGTCTTCCTCTCAGCTCCCTATGCCAGACTGTGCCACTCCACAGAAGCAGCAGGCCCATGCATAAAAGCCGAGGATGGGCTGGGCACAGGGCTGGAGCTCCGGGCACAGGTAGGACTGGGTACTGTTACAAAAAAGTCAGTACTGGTACCAGCACCTACAGTATACCTTGACTTTGATATTGATTCCTGAATGACTTTTTCGATACTGATTTTGTAAAACTCATTTTAACAAAAAGAAAATGACATTACAAGCCTTTAGTTTTATTTTTCAGCTGTTTGGCATTATTACACACTCAGAGCAGTTTCATAACAAAATATATTTAACTGGAGTTCAGGGATGCACAAATTGTGAATGCATGTGGCTGTCCACTGGGCCAGCAGGGTAAAAAAATTAGCACAAACAAAAGGCAAACGGAGCAGCTGGGAAGAAACATCGATTTTAATTAATGAATGAATGCATGCATTTATACTGCTATGAATTTCAGATCCTTCACCATCCCTAGACCGATAGTAGAGTCACAAATGCAAGGAGTAGATTATGTACTTATAACTTATATGTTTTATTTCAAAACGGTTGAGAAATATATGCAGAAATATGGTTGCACCAATCTACATTTATTTGTTTGTTTATGTGTTTGTTTGGCTATTTTAACAATCCGCAGGATGAGCTTTTTCCCTGCATATGTTCTTACACACAAAAGTGCATAAACCAGCAGAAAGCAGTAGCTTGAATACGGTCAAAAGGTATTTACTGTAAAAACAAAGATCTCAGTTTGCTTGTAGGTTTGCTAAAACAGACATGGGTTGTTACTCTATATAGAAATGTACGCTAATATTGTCTGGACTCCTGGTACTAAAGAAGTTATTTGGAAAATATTGAGGTTGATCTTATTGAGAGGCTGTTCCTTTAAGAAGTACAGCCACTGCCTGCAGCCCGGAATGTGGTTTGGTTTTAACTAATAGGCTGAGTAGCCTATCAGCCCATTAAGGGTTAGCTGGTTGTAAGGCACCAGGCTTCTCCTCAAGAGCAAGTGTTAACTATTGTATGCACAGTGCTTCTCCTGTAGGCACAGCGCTCATCCAGTGGGCACAGGGCTTCTCCTGTAGGCACAGCGCTCATCCAGTGGGCACAGGGCTCCTTCTGTAGGCACAGCGCTCATCCAGTGGGCACAGGGCTCCTTCTGTAGGCACAGCGCTCATCCAGTGGGCACAGGGCTCCTGCTCTTGGCACAGGGCTGCTCCTGAAGGCACAGGGCTCCTGCTCTTGACACAGGGCTGTTCCTGTAGGCACAGGGCTCCTGCTCTTGGCACAGAGCTCCTCCTGCAGGCACAGGGCTCCTCCAGTAGGCATGAGGCTCCTCCTGTAGGCACAGAGCTCCTCCTGCAGGCACAGGGCTCCTCCAGTAGGCACGAGGCTCCTCCTGTAGGCACAGGGCTCCTGCTGTAGTCATGAGGCTCCTCCTGTAGGCACATGGCTCCTCTTATAGTCACAGGGCTCCTCCAGTAGGGATGAGGCTCCTCTTGTAGGCATGGGGCTCCTCCTATAGGCATGTGGGTCCTCCTGTAGGTATGGGGTTGCTCCTGTAGGCATGGGGATTTTCCTGTAGGCACAGGGCTCCTCCAGCAGACACAGAGCTCCTCCAGTAGCCATGAAGCTCCTCCTGTAGGCACGGGGCTCCTCCTATAGGCACAAGGCTCCTCCTGTAGGTATAGGGTTCCTGGTTGGAGGTTCTCTGTCAGTTTGCAGCTACCAATGATTGATTTATTGTGTCTTTGTTTTCCTATATAAAGACTAGTAATTATCAAAGGCTAGCTCTTGCTGGCCCTTTTGTTCTGACATTAATTTTTTAATGAAAAGCAGCTACTTTAATAGGGCAATGCCTGCCGGGGGGGCCATTAAGGCTGCCGTCTCTGCTCATGCCATAAATCACATGATTGAGATCTTCCCATTAAATGGCTTTAATTACTTAATCATTGGGGTGGGAAAGAGCCATGGAATCAATTAAAATGTCCATGCAAAAATGTTACACTTCATTATAATTAATACACAGTTTACGACAAAAAGTAATGCCATACATCTGGCATTTTATAAGGAAGAACCTGATCGTTAGAACGGAAAAAGTTAAAACAGCATATACATATGCTTCAGAAGATGCTCTCCTTTCATGATGCAGAAACACTAATAGATGCCTTTATAACTTCCAGGCTGGGCTACTGTAATAGCCCTCCTTTCTGGTTGTCCATCTAGATCCTTAAATAAACTTCAGCTGGTACAAAATGCAGCAGCTAGAGTTCTTACAAAAATTTGATCATATTAGCCCTGTCCTATGCTCCCTTCACTGGCTTCCAGTTAAGTCTCAGATTGATTACAAAGTACTGAGAGTAGAAAGAACTACAGCAGCCTACAGAGCATTCTCTTACAGAGCTCCGTAGCTGTGGAATAGTCTTTTTGTGCACACTTGTGCAGTTTAGCTTATAGGGACTTTACTTCTAGCTCTAGCTAAATGCTCTCTCCTAGTTAGGCTGACAGTGTGAGGAGCAGAGGTGGGTGGGGTTCGGTACCATTGGCTTTGGATAAACTGAACAGTCAGTGCTGTCACTCTAGCTTCAGAGTCTCCTGTGGAATTGGAGTGCTGACGTTCAGGGACTCCCCATGCCTGTGTACCCACTTGCTTCACCCTCTTACTTATGCAGCCTTAGCCATATCTGCTGGAGCTTACATATTGCATTCACTGAACTGTTTGCACTGCCTCTAGTCTCCCCTACTTTGGCTAATGCACTTTATACTTTTTATTTCGCCTACCCCACCTGGGGTGTGCTGCCTGGAGAGAAAAAATATCAAGATATTCTGCCTACCCTGCTGCCATGACTCTACTACCTGTGACGTCCTTCCTGCCTGCCTGCCCTTTGCTCCTGTGATGCCTCTCCCTCCTTCCCTGCTGCTATACCACTGTTCATCCTGCCATCAGAAGCAGATCGAGACTCAAATCTTAAAATCTGGACTTTACCATCCTGTTCACCTGACCTCCTCTGCTGGCCCCTAAAGGATGGGCTCCCCCTTTGGGTCTGGTTTCTCCCAAGGTTTCTTCCTACTAGGGAGATTTTCCAGGCCACTGATGCCTCTGGCTTGCTCACTGGGGGCTTTAAGCAGAGATAATGTAAAGTGCTTTTAGACAATGTAATGTGAAAATGTGCTATGCAAATAAAATTGAATTGAATTGATCTGTTACAGTTTTTCTCTGTTGTTTTTGTACATTTCTGAGATTTGAAATGAAGTTCTCATAACTACTTGTACAACCGTTATATCATTGAGTCACTTGTGTACATCATAAATGCAAAGTGTCATTCTTTTGGTCAAATTACACAATCATGCAAACAATTATGCACAATCATCGACTAATACCTATGTTATCAATTGTTGGTCATGTCATGTTGGTCAAAATATATTTTGCTGATACTCTGTTGAATAGTCTTACCTTACCAAAACATCTAGACATTAGTTCATTGTCTTTACATGCAAAATAATGTGTCTAGAATTGATGAATTGATCTCAGTTGAATCTCTAGATTCACAAATAGAGGGGTATGTTTGAAGCATTAGATCAACCAATGATCAACCAGGTCTCTAAAATAGCTCAGAGGTGCATCTCATGAACCTTCAGTTGGCAAGCATATATTGACAGAGTACAACACAGTGTTATGAATTGACAGTGGAATAACAAGACAGTGAACAGGGTCAACAGCCAGTAAGAAGAAGAGGAGTGAGGCTGCATGGTGGAAGGGTCGGGAGGTAAAAAAGAGGAAGAGGCAGAAGAGGCCAAGAACAGAGGCACACCCCTGATTAAACAAGGACCACGTTTTACTGTTTTCCTTGATTGCTTAGGAGCATTTCTGAAATGAGAATTAACATTTGCAAAACAGCAAGTGTAATCCCCACATCATAATGTCACTTTTGCATAGCAGAACATCATTTCTAATTGCTTCACACGAATTTCCACGTTTTAGTACATATATGCAAATCGTTTTGTACAATTGTCATAATTTGGCACAATTTTCAGTTGCTTTAGTCTTGTGGGCCAAAATAGATTATGTAGTTTCCCATTGTAATAATTTTATACCCAAAACTATTTATGTGTGTGATCACAGGCACCACAGGCAGAACAGTTTGCCAAAGTTTCAAAAAAATATTCCATAAATTGCCCTTATACCACATTATTGTGTTTTTGGTTCCCTTAGTACGTGATTTTGTGTGTGTGTGTGTATACATGTGATGGTGTGTGTGCACTGTTATACTGACAACATGGCTAAGCATTTTGACCATCTTGTTCATGAAAAATGGCACACACACTGACATTCTGATGGTACTGACAAGTTAATTGACACGAACATTTACTTTTGAGGGATGAACTAAAGGTTTTGAGAAAGTTACAGACTTTTGCAGGGAATCCATTGTGTGGTGCTGTTTGTACGGATCATTCCAAGAAATGCACTTACTGCATTTGCAAATGTTAAGGATGATTCGAGAAATGAACCAAAGAGACTGAGAAAAACTGTATAAGAACAAAATATCTATTTCTTATTTATGCATCATAAATTATTTGGCTGGTTATGAATATTTATGAAAATCTTGTACGCTGGAGAAGCTTAGACTTTTGAATTTGTTTTTGACAGGGTTTATTTAAAGATAAAGTCTTCCTGAATCAGTGAGGCAAAGCTGGACTGTCTTTGCAGAGTGATCATCATTCTTAACTCGATGACCACACTGACCCTGGCTCATTCTGGGCGTACAGCACGCATGACATCCTGGGACTATGCCATAATTGGACCTGTCTTAGCTAATTACAATTTCTGATCTCCTTAGCAACACGAGGAAGGATAAATGCAAATGACATGGTCAGGGCACACTAAAGCCCAAACCGGTTCTATTAACGTGGAAAAAATTAATGCTGAGGAGAAGAATATTCTGAAAGGTTCACGCAGTTAAAAATGTAGGAGATGTAGGTCAGACAGTTCTTAGCGACTGCAGCAAAATTACCTCTTACCACCAAGTCTAAAATGAGAAAACATTTTTTTCGTACATCATAAAGGCAGTGAAATGTGGCGAAAATATGAAATGGCATTAGCAATGACCTAGATTGTTTTTTAATACAGAAAAGAGGAGTGATCCAGCAGTAATCTCAATCTTAAAGCACCCAGAGAGGCATAGCAGGCAACTTCAATGATGTGACGTGTGTCACTATGGTGACAGATCCATTTCCTTAACTGTGATAGGCTGGTCTGGGGGGGGGGGGGGGGGGAACCCCCCTGTTCCCATTAATATTTCGTGAGATAGGACCAAGCCAAATTAAGCTCGGCTCCATGATGAAAAAATAACCTGTATTCATTCTTAGTATTTGAAATATATACATACATTTTTCTGTTTTAAGCCACACACACGTCTGCATGCATGCACTTCACGTCTCCGGCATTATCTGACATTAGTCAGATTGCTCACTGGCTCGGGAAACTTCCACTTAAACGGCCATTATGTCCTGGCCATGTGCATTGGCAGCGGGATTAAGAGCGGAGCCTTGGGAATGTTCTCCATTAACATGGCCTCCTGCCAAACAACACCCTCAGACAAGTTCTACAAGATTATCTAGCCATACAGAGAAGGCGGAAAGGAGAGAATAGGACATTCACATTTCGAAACAGTCTCATTTTCTCAGTTGTGTACCTTAAGACATGTATTAAATGGAACTGGGAAAATAAGAACAGAAATACCCCTGGGCACATAATCACAAAGTCTAGTAAAGACGACAAAAGAAAAAGTCTAAGTTGTATAATAGGAAGCATAGCAATGCTTGGAATGCAAGGTAGAGCCTCGGCGGCTTCAGGAAGCACGGCCAAACGTTGAAAGCCATGTGAGGATTTCCGGATGAAGATAAGCCTGAAGCATTTTCCCTCCACAATAACAGTGGGAGTAAAGAGGAGAACTGCTGTTCTGCTTTTGAATAGTCATTGAAATGAATTCTCGATGAATCCCGCATGAGTGATTACACAGGTGAAGTTTGCTATCTGGGAGCTTACTGTGTTCTGGGTCTTAAGAAATCCATTTAGTTTACCATTATTGATTGATGACATCTGTGTGTTCACCTGACCTTCTGTTGCTCCAGTGCAGTTTATTCTCTGAAGCAATGGCATAAATGTTGCCTACGAAGACCAGCGTTAGATGGCTGCCATGTCACATTAGCAATCTGTAGAGAAGAGGCCTGGAGAATATGGAACTTTCCCACATTTTGTTGGCTGAGTTGGGCAGCTGGGCTGCTCTCATCACTCTGCAGTGACATCTCCTGTCAACTGGGCCCCTACAGGCCTGAGGGCGTTCTTCAGCGATGGAGAACGTCATGTTGCTCAATGAAGCATGTGGGCCATAGATCATCCAATCAGCGCCTTTGTTGCCGTGTGGTCTCTCCATTAGCCTGGAGTTTGATGATAAATTTAAAACAAAGAAAATAGGGAGATTCGCTAGATGCCAGAGGTAAGGGGAGTGGTAGCTTTTAGAGAGGTGCAACTCAAAAAAGGATTGCTAAATTTAATTTTTCCCATGTTAATTGAGGGTTGAAATGCATGTTCTTCAGTTGTGTGGTATTCCATTCCAGTGCCGTGCTGGAGAAAATGCAAAATAACGTGTAAACCATCGATAGAACGGAATACATCATAGGCGTAGAACAAAACCCTATCTGCAGTTTTTGGGCAAGGATATGGCAAGGCGATGTGTTCCTGGACATCTCAGTTTGGGTACCAGGGTTTTTTTCTGGTTCTATACCTGACATATTTTATGCTTCCAGTCTCATGAATAACAGATTTTTTTGGAAGCAGCACCAGGACATAGAATCATTTTTCAGGGTGCAATCTCACAATACATCTTTGGGAACACCTAAAAAGCAAGGATGAAATGTGTACGACTTCCTCTTTGTCCCTTCACTGTTGGACTGTCTTGGTGTCCCTGTCTACTTTTATCCATTTATCTGTTTTTGCATGTCGTGCATATTATAAAATACGTATTATCTGTCACAATTAGCTGTCATCTGCATTAGATAGACTGCACATTTCAACTGGTAATGTCCTGGCCCATCCCCCGGCTTGTACAGATATATAAAGCTCCAAATAGATAGATAAGAACATAAGAACATAAGAACTATACAAATGAGAGGAGGCCATTTGGGCCATCAAGCTCGCTTGGGGAGAACTTAACTAATAGCTCAGAGTTGTTAAAATCTTATCTAGCTCTGATTTAAAGGAA
>JAODKK010000002.1:13819080-13830660 GCA_026774405.1 Petrocephalus microphthalmus | reverse complement strand
TACCCCCCCACCGTCAGCCACACTCCTGTTTTCGTAAGCCGCTCCCCTCTTCCTGCGTGTGGCTCTGCCCCAATGCCAGGTCGACTGGCAGAGAGAAAAAAAAAAACGGCTCATGCGAGGGCCTGGGAAAAACTCTCCAGTGGAGCGTGTGAGGAACAAAAGGGGTTGCCGTGTCCTGCGGCCAGCAGAGCCGAAGCCGCCATTAGACGGCACTGTCTGGCCGCCAGGAACACACTCAGCTCGGGCTTTGATGTCGCCCCAGCTTGTGACGCACGCCATGAAAGGTAGAGTGCACTCTTAGGGGAATGAGTGGAAGCGGACGGGTCTGCCAAAAAGCGCAAACATGTCCGGGGGTCTCCTACCGCTGACTGTGACCGCATCGGGCTTCGTAATAAAAGAGGAATGAAGGAAAATACGGGAAAAAGAAACATGTTGGAAGGTAAAAGGAAGCAGTGGTGAGTCATTTCACTCAAAATAGATGCTGGAAATATCATGTTTTCCCGCCAATGATTTTTGCCGCCTCCTTTAGCCTGACTTTGTGTGCTATCTTCAGGTGGCTCTCTCTGCACTGTCAATGGCCTTCAGCATAGTCCCACCTCCTCATTCATTCAGGCCTCTGATATTTGTCCCCATATTTATAGCTGGAGTAAATATTAGGCTGCTCTGTGTCACACTTTTGCTCCTCTGTTGCATTTCCTTATCTGGCATCTCATCTTTTTTGTCAGCCTTTCACTGAAAACGTGCCACTTAGCGCCACTGAATAAGCTAATTCTGCGTGTCGCTCCACGGACGCAATTACGCGAGCGAGCATAAGCCCTTAGAAAGCGACGCCTTTGTATCGGGTAATTTCGCTGCAGCCCGGCTCAGAAATTGCTGCCATTCTTGTTGTTTCAGTAACGAGCAGGAGAGTTATGGGCCTAAAAGAGATTAATAAATGAAAGCAGGCTGAATCGGGAGCTGGTGTGTGACTGCCTGCTGCCGTCGGGGCGGGGGTCATTAGTTCAGGAACTATATTTTCCTCTCTGTCATTCTCAGCATCCCTTTGCTGTTGCTCAGAGGAGCAGAACCGAGGGCACTATTCCCAAATCACTGCAGTAAACTGAGACGTCACCAGGGGGCGCCTCACCCAGGCATCCGAACACCTGAGTAATGACGAGTACAGGCCTCGGCACGCGACCACGCACACTGCCAGAATGGGGAGAATGCTGATGGGACAGTGGAGGAGACCTTTACGGGGTGGTGAGCAAGACACTAAATGCTATATCGCGCAGATATAACCAGATACAACAACATGTGCAGAAGCAACCCAGCATTCCACATTCAGTCTTTGCCATTGTACAAGGCAAAGCTGGGATATTCAGTCATCTGAAGTGTGGTTCTGATTACTGAGCAAGGCCCTTAAGCCCAAGTGAAGTAAAGGTCGCTTTGCACAAAAGCCTCTGCTATGTAAGCAAATGCGAATGCATTATGAGAGACACATTGGATCTAACAACCCAGATTAACAAACTCAGGGGCCACAGGCCACACTTTGCAGAGTCCCTTCTTCTGCCCTCACTCCCTAAAACGATACAACGATTAACTATAAAATGATTAAACGTTAGTGACTATTAGCAATTAGAATGTGATGCTGTGCCATACGCGAGCAATAGCATCATAAGAAGAGCAAACCGGCAGGCTTATACTGTCACGTCAGTCATACGAAACAACCAGCAAGAGCTCAACATAGGCCGCGAATGAATAAGCACAACAGCAGTAACCTTAAAACATTATACTCTGATCCAGTGCGTGACTGCTGGATCCACAATGTCAATTCATGACACAGTCCTTGGGGAACACCGGACAGTCCCTGTTTATGCTCCCTCCCAGCTCCCAGCCAATCAGGAACACCGAATACCTGGTACTGGTGTGCTGGGAGCTGAGAGGAAGCAAAAACGTGGACTGTCTGGTGTTCCCTGAGGACTGGGTTGGGAAACACTGACATAGACCATAGATAACTATGAATATGAAACAAGATTGGTAACACTTTACTTAAAGGTGCTCTAGGAAGGCTACATAACACCAACATAAGCCCTTCATGACAACCAACGTGTAAAGTTCCCTATGTCAACTCTTATGACAGCCACAAAAGTTGCAACAAACCTTTATAAACGTTTATGACCAGGTATGTCGACTGTCATGAAGGGCTTACTGTATGTTGGTGTCATGTAGCCTTCATAGAGCACCCTTAAATAAAGTGTTACGACATGTTCATACTGTTTGAATGTTTTCCTCCATGTTTTCCTGGCAGAAAGCTCATTGATTGGGCTCATAAACTCCATTTCACATTGGAAACAGACTATGCATTTCAAATTGTATAAAAACACTGCCAAAAAAAAAGATACATTTAGAATTGTTCTCTCCATTCTGTTTTAACCAATTACAGACTCACAAACAAATTTAAAAAGCATCACTTAAAAAAAAACAGTCAATAGACAAATACGCTAGCCAGCCTATAGGGCCCCCCGGATCACTCTGGTTGTAGCATAGGTGAGTCTGTTCATTAATCTGCCTTAATCCTGCTAACAACCCACCATCACCTTTAATATCTCTGAAGGCACACCCAGCAACTTGCTCCCTTGACAGGGGTTAGTTGGACAGAGAGACGGCAAACACTGTGATCTTGGGCTACATCATGGTGCTGTTATGATTTTATTTTAACAGCACAGTTTGAAAAAAGCGATGAACTGCTTTCCCCAGATAACGTCATACTGGGCAAAAGGACATTGCTCTGTATTTTAGCCAGGTTACGAGGGCCCAGCCATCCTGTGGAGATCAGGCTGTATGAGGGCAGTAATAAACCATGTCATAGGGAAGTTTAGCTTTCAAGTACTTTCCCACTGCTTAGAGAGAGAGCAGGAAACAAATGCTTTACATTGTTGGAAATATCCACAGCAGGAGACTGAAATAACTTTCCAAAATTAGGTCAGGAGAAAACATTCCTTTGTTTGAAAGAAAAAAAAAAAGTTTTACAGCAAAACTCCCAATGTTGTTCAGGAAAAAAAAAATTGAACACCCGTATGCAGAGCACAGGTGCCACAGGGTGTCAATATGTTTGCAGGTCTAATGGGATCGTCTGCAAAGAGTGATTATCAGAGCACTAAATGACAGAGATTAAAACATCGCTTAACGTGCCCCTTGTGATCCTCTCAGCAGCATCCAAAACTTGGGTTACGCATTTACACGGCAGCAGAGCCGGAAAGCCTTGACTCGATCTTGGTATGCAGTAAGACCTTTCTCAATCCAGCACAGGTTGAGAAGGACAGCCGCTCGTTACCTGAGCCTGTCTCTGTGATCTTGGCCTTTCTAACCTAGGAAATACAATAAAAATGCCGCTACCGCATTTTCAGTTTAAAATTATGGGTCCTCAACATTTACGCATCTTAAGCCTTTCAAAAACCTTCAAGATGGAACAGGTTTGGAGAAATTCTATCGGTGAGATTAAAAGCGAAATGGTGTGACCTCCTGTACAAATTTTTCCATGGGGATTCTTTGATGTGTGCATGCAGCCAAAATTGTAAAGAATTTCAATGAAGAGTCCCAAAAAAAACTATAAATCCATTTTCCATGTCCATGTAATAAAATTCATGCAGCCACTTTTATGAATTAGTAGAAGCCTCAGACTTTTCCATTCACACTGTTACTTGGATGAATGTTGGTCCTATCATTTATGTTCAGGGAGTCTTTACCTGCATTTAGACTATGAACAAACACATACACATTTGCATCGCAAGTAAAAACTAAGTGGCTCATTACGGAATCTGATTTACATTATTTCGAGAGCCTGCATATAACCTTTCCTCTTTTACGGTGTTGATCTTTGGATCCTGTGAAAATGATAGACTTACAGTGAAAAACAGAAGCTTCTTAAAGGACCACGCTAAAATACTCCTGGAACAATGAATTCAATATCCCCATGGGCTTAACAACAACGCGGCATGAATTATGGTCTTTCTGCTTTTATGAATGTTTGTCTGTTTCAGATATTTGGACTAAATCCAGCTGCTGTCTTCTGCATGTGCAGTTTAATCAGTCACTCACATTATGGAACATAAGAAGAGACAGATATTATGCCGTGTGTCTCATTAAAAGGTAAGTTTCAGATAACAAAAGCGATTTAAGCTTGTTAAAATAGATTAGATGTGTGCATAAGGAGTTAGAGTCAGCTGAGTTGGTGCTCTTCTTAGATAAAAAAAAAATCTATTAAAAACATCCACATGCATGCATGACCTGAGCATCACTCAGTCTCTGTTTTTTAGTGTTTCATGTGAATATGCCCGTGATCTTGCCTTTGAGGGACCGCATCTCCGTCAGCAGCGTCTGATCTGCATATTTGGAATACAGACAGGGCTGTGATATGGACACCAAAGCAGTACCATCGTACACCATCAAACGTAACACAGCTTGCTGCGACTGTCTGATGTTCCATTCCTCACTGTTTGTTGTTAAAGGTGCTGCTTGGCGCACATCACAAAAACTTTTTAATGGCTTTAATTAACCCATTTCAAAGGATTAAACTGGTTCCATGATATCAACTTTGAAATTTGCTAATCAAAGTACGCTGACTTTAGACAGTGCCAAAACCATTATATTAATCAGGAATCATCCCCGACTTTAAAGATGAGAAATTATTTTTCAGACTCCAGAACAAAAAACTGCAGAATTTTTAAATTCAATATTCAATTTAAATATTTATTCTAAGACTTATGTTCAGTATCACAACGTGCCATTTTGTAGAGCATGTTGCCACTCCTAATCTTCCTCAGTGAGTCCTAAACGCATTGGGGTGTAACTGCCAAGGTTTGTGCAGACAAATCTCCAGGTTCTACAGCTGGGCAGATGTTTGTCTCTCCATGATGCTTGCCAAGCTCCCTGTTAAGGTAGGGACACTTAATCCCATTTTCACAGCTGCCATCTGTTTGACAGAGGATCGAGCCAACTGTGGCGAACATGGGAAGAGGACAAAGTCGACAGGTGTGGCTCAGAGCTATGAAGCAGTAGCGTGTTGTGGTGACTAAGGGAGCAATCCTACTTGTGGCTGCCAAAGTGAGTACTGACTGTCAATACAGCTGTCACCAGAGATCCATCTCTCACTGTCTGTATCGATACGGTGCTACAGAAAAAACAGCAGAGCAAAGCAACACAAAGCTTTGATGACAGTGACGATGCCCAAGTTGCTTTCTACGATGAGGAAACCTTGGCAGGTGAGCACCCCTACAAAACTGAGCCCAATAACCCGGGGCAATGCTGAGACCAAAGGGCAGGACAGCATTGTCAAAGGTGTGGCAGAAAACTGTACTTCAGCTGGATGGGCTAGGGCTATTCAGCTCCATCAAGCATACCCAACAATTATCAGAAGCTTAATGGTAAAGTTTGTGAGTTCTAAGAACCTGTGTTACCACATCTGTTTCAAAAACACCACCATTGTGGTGACAAATGACTGGACAGACTAAGCGCTGTCAGTAAGGGCTGCTTTAAACACGTCTTCTCCACTCTTCTCTAAACTTACGCAACACTTAAGCAAAGACACTTCCTCCACCATGACCCTCAATGACACCATGACACTGGCACCCCACAGGGAAGCATTCCATTGTACTCCTTGTTCACACATGACTGCATGGCCAGACACAGCTCCTACACCATGATCAAGTTTGCTGATGACACCACCATCCTGATGACAGGATGATAATGAGCTTGGTCATGGACTTCAGGAAGCAAGATATGACTCATGCCCCCATCTACATTAGAGGAGTGGCTCTGGAGATGGTCAGCAACTTCAGGTTCATTGGAGTCACCCTCGCCAATAATCTCAAGTGGACAGAGCATACAGCAGCTGTCACCAAAAAGGCCCACCAACACCTTCACTTCCTGAAGCGTCTGAGGAAAGTCCGGATGCCGCCCACAGTCCTCGCCAGTTTATACTGGTGGTTTTGTGGAGTCCATCCTCACAGGGTGTATTACGTCCTGGTACAGCAGCTGCTCCGTACACAACAAGAAAGCTCTGAAAAATATGGAGAAAATGGCACAGAAGAACATTGGCGCTCCTTAAAGGACATTTAAACCACATGCTACCGCAGGAATACAAAGCGCATCATAAAGGACTCTAGCTACCCAGCACTGCTTCTTCTCTCTTTCCTGCCTTCTGGTGGGAGACTCAGGACAATCCGCACATGCACCACAAGATTCCGGGACAGCTTTTACCCCACTGCTGTCAGATTGTACAACACACACTGCTGCGACATATAAAGGTTGCAACCATGTGCAATAATAATAATGCTCACTATGTGCAGTATACAGTAATGTGCAATATATATTAACAGTCTGTTCAGGAAACTTATGTGCAATATTTGTAACACATAACACACATGCTATAGATTGTTTAAAGCACTTCACACCATCACACATGACAATAAAACTTTTGAATCCTTTGAATCCTACCTGTAATAGCAGATGCTTTCATTGGAAATGTTGGTGGGGTTGATGCCAGTGTTTGCTTTGATTATTTTTTTAAATAGTACTTGAATTAGTAGTGTGATTGCTCATACCACTCTAACCACTGATCTATCCTATCTAATAAGTGCTATTTAGCTTAGACTGTGATCCTTTTGTCAGTATTCAACTTTAGTAGCTCACCCTCTCCAGCTGGAATACACCGATAGTCATACAATCTACATTTGTGTATTGTTCCGTAGTTGACATTCTCATCACACTGTCATATTAGTTCCGTGGTCATGCTGTCTGATTTTCTGTGTTTTAGGTATCAGTAGAACAATACATTCATCAACCTTAGCTTAGTTTCTATATTTCAACTGTTCAGTTCAAACAGCATTAACTATTCCAATGTTACGATGCCACGGACATCTGTGAAAAGTCGAGTCTTCTCCAAGAGGTTCCTGCAAAACAACAACACAAGGGATAACAAGCTATACTGAAATCCACACTTAGAAGAAGCCGGTCAGAAATAGTGGGCCGGAGCAATACATTGTGAGCCACTTGAGAGAACAAAGGCATTTCTAAGGAACCAGAAAACCTATTTCCTGAGGGGCCAGCCCTAAGCTAAACCAAGAGCGACACAACTCGCTGTAACATCAAAAAATAAAAATAAATAAACAAAAAGTCTGGGCAATGCTCAGTCTAAAGGTTCCTCATTTGGATGAGTCACTGCCTTAGAGGTTTCATTTGATTGTGTATTTGAATCATTAGGTCCATTGTACGTGATGAAACATATTGACATCCTGCGAGTTTATCCATGGGTCAAGAGACTGCTGGAGCTCAGAGCCAACTCGCAGAACAGACCGACATAAGTTCTGTTTCAAAGTCACTGCCGAGGAGAGAACATTTTGAAACCGTGCAACATATTTTTGTTTCTAGCACTCTCAAAGAGAAAAACCGTGAGAGACTCACCAAGCCTTGCATGGGACGCAGAGCTGCCTACAGAATGTTTAAATTGCACATTATCATACCAATTATTGATGTCACGGCACGGGGAGCTTCTCAGCTGAGCCGCAGAAGTTGCTAATTCACCCCGGGCACATTAACATAAATATGAGAATACTGAGGTATATAAATACATTCGGTATCATTACTTCCTGCAATAAGGCATCTCATTTCGCAGCCCCAGGAGAGTGCCTTTACAGCTTGGCGCACACAGCGTTTTTATGACGGGATGCCTCTGTCCTCTGCGCATCATGCTTTCTCATGAATAAAAGGGGACCGAGCAAACGTAATTCTCCCATGTGTGTGCAGCCAGGGCGAGCATAAATGAGCAGCTTCCCGAGAGCGCTTCAGCTGCGCAGTGCCATCACTGGCGGGCCGGTCAGGGAGGCGCACTGTCTCTCCTGCTCCTCCTGACCCAGAAGCTCACCCCATAGATTCCATATCCCTAAGAAGCAACAATCCTCAGTGTTGGATGGTGTCCATCCTTTTTGCTCCAGAAAGGTCCAACAAAAAAGAGGTGATGCGTTGGTGTGGGAATTCCACCTGTTCCTCATGCCATGTGTTCCTGGGGTAGATTCAGGTGGAAAATAAATGATAATGGAAATCTCCCCACCACTACCGGCAGTGTTAATTATTCAGTGTTAATTTTTATTGCCTCATTTCTCTACTCCAGTCAATGGTGTCTAGCTAGAGGGAAATCTCCAGAGTCATGGAACACCACTATTAATAAGCAACATATTAATCAACTAATCGATATGGTGCCAAATTGTAGGAATTTGTCTAAAAAGCAGAGCTTAAGAAGAAGGAAAAGCCTCAGAACGTAGGTTGAATGTAACATATTATGGCCTCAGCGATATGTCATGGAAAATTGTTGGAGAAGAGTGGAGATGATGTGTTTAAAGCAGCCCTTGCTGACAGCACTTAGCCCAGGGGTGTCAAACTCCAGTCCTGGAGGGCTGGAGCCCTACACATTTTTGGGTTTATCTTCTTTTAACACACCTGATTCAACTCCTTGCAGCTCCTAGTGCTAATTACCGCACAGCTTTTCAGTGCAATCATTTGTAGTGGAACAGGGAAAAGAACTAAACTACACAGGGCACCGGCCCTCCAGGACTGGAGTTTGACACCCCTGGCTTAGTCTGTCCAGTCACTTGTCTTTGGGGTCCTTCACAACTTTCTCTCATTTCTATACAGACACTACCTGCAGGTACAGGCCCCATTTAAGGTCACATTTTGGGAAGTGAGCCTAGTGCCAAGAAGTAATTGGACCTTTTGTGGAAAATTTGCTGAAAAATCCAAATACCAAAATGTTTGATTTCTCATTCCCAAACACCACTATTGGTGCTCATTCGTAATGGAATAGACTTCAGGTTCACCACGGCTCTGTACTGGATAAGTGGATGGATGGTTAAATTAACTATAATGAATATTGCAGACAAATATTGTTAGTATTTTTGCACTACAAGCTATAGCAACAAGAAGCCTCCGTGATTTAAAATGCGGATCCTATTCTGTCAATAGATTTTAAGCTTTGCAGTACATTAATGAGATTATGACATAAAATTTTCACTGACAAATTGAAATTTAATAAACTCAGAAAATGCATAGCATTACATGCATGAAAGCTTTCTGCAAACAATTAGCTAGAGATAAAAACATGAACTAATTATTAACACTAACTAGATAGCATTATAACTTCATTTTGCCCAGCATTATGCAAAATGAAGTTATAGCTATCATAGTTAAGCAACACTTATGAATGAATGACTGAATTAAAGTTGCATTTATATTGTGCTTTTCAAAACACCCAAAGTGCTTTACAGAAACATTGAGGAGTCACTTCAACCAGCACCACTGTGTGGCCCCCACCTGGATGATGTGACGGCAGCCATTCTGCACCAGTATGCTCACCACACAGTAGCTAAGGTGGTGAAGGGGCAGGAGAGAATTAACCAATTCCGTATGGGGGATGATTATAAGGCCATATTTGATAAAGACACAGTGGACTTCATTCATACTGTAGCTATTTGGCCAGGGTGAGAGAGTGACCCTGGAGGCTGACCCAATGCGTACAGGGAGCAGGGTGGGCCACATCCTGGGTGGTCTACTCATCCACCAGGGGGCACATACAGACACAGATACACAGGAAGGGATTATTTAGAGGTAGCTTTACTGTAAAATGCTGTTGATAATACAGCTTACCACCTGATACTGTTTTCTTTGAGTTGCCCTGTCAATAATCTCACAAATTGACCACCGTGCCGTGTTCCTGCCATTATTTAAGTCTAACCATGATTTGAAAACCAACATCAGTATTGACAGGTTTCATCATTTTGTCAGAGGATCAGTTCCAGCCATATGTGTGTGTTTCATCTGATCTCCTAGTGAATGGATTACACTGTGCTTCTTTCTGCCATGCAGACAGTGCACTGTGGGGTGCAGCGTGTCCTGCTGCAGCGCGGGTGTCTGAGGGAAGGCCGCGGGAACTGCTCACTCACAGGGATTACACAATGAATGTCAATCGTACTGCTAAAACCCACAGGAAATCACTGACTGCTGGACAGCTGTCCCCGAGTGCCGCTACATGGATCTCCGATTAAGAAAACCTCAGTTGACAAATGCTGATAAATAATTATGCATGTACGACATCAAATACTGTTTCTTTTTCAGTGATACCAAAAGAGTATTTTGGCATTTTTGGTGTTACCAGATAAGTCCTTGGCATTGTGTCCAACTGATAAATCAAATACTAAATCAGAAATAGAAAAAGCAGAGTATTTCTCCGAAGGTCTCTGATGGTATTCCTGAGAATGTAAGTCTGAGGTCATGGCTGATTAATCCCTCTCTGACAGGAGGATAGTAACATATTAGTGAGGCATTCATTTGAATGACATCAATCCACAGCTTTAAAGTGAGAGATTATAACCGTCATGCTTGGTCCAAATTAAAAAGTTTTTTTTTATTTTAGTCAGTACATTTTATTTTGTTAAAAGTGCACTATAGTCACCTCCAATAGGCTATTTATGTCAAATTTCAGTTTTTTTTTGCCTACATGCCACTCAGCCTTCGGACCCTTCTAGAGCAGACCTCTGATTGGGCCTCTATAGCATGCTTTGGATTGGGCCGCTTCAGCATGCCTCTGATTGGTCCTCAAGAACATGCCTCCAATACGCCTCAGGAACATGCCCCTAACTGGCCCTCAGGAACATGCCCCTAACTGGCCCTCAGGAACATGCCTTTGATTGGGCCTCAGGAACATACCTCTGATTGGGCCTCAGAAACAGGTGTCAGATGGGTACAAAGAATCAATTTCTTTGCCTAGGAGGGACAGGTCACTGCCCTGGCATTTCACCAATGATTTGCTCCTCTCTAAATGCTACTGTAGAGATTTCATTCTGAATACTCGGCAGATCAACTCCAAGGAAGAAAAGGTCTACCTCTGCTCACATGGAGATTTTCTGGCTCCTACTTCTGTATCAGCAAAATGATGTGAGGCAGCATTGAGAAATGTCAATGTACTCCCAAACAATAGGTTAATATCAGCAACAAGTTATTAGTCCTGGTTCAAAGGCCGGTATGAAGTAAAAATATCGGCATAGTGTCACGGCAGCCTGTCTGTACGGCCTGAGCAATGCTCTCAGTAGGGCGGCTGGCTGTGCCCAGTGAGATGTGTTCCATATATTACCCAGATGTTTAGCTGTTTGCCTCCACAAACTATTATTTATGCCTGCAATCTATTTCTAATTTGCCACGTCTGCCTAGATGTCACCCACAAATCAAGTTAAACAAGTTTATTTGAAAGTCCAATGGTGTAAATTAAATAGCAGTTTGGGCATAATTTTTACTGTAGCACATGATTATTTCCTCGTACATCGTACAGGCATTTCGGGGCTGTTGGGTTGTGGTCAGGGTTTCGGTCATGGTTACTGCTCTTACATGCACCTCCCACGTGATTATTTCGTAGTACATCGTACAGGCAGACAGGTGCTGTTGGGTTACGGTTGGGGTGTCAAGGTTATTGCGCTTACATTAGGGATGGGAAGATTCCCCGATTCGCTCGGTGCATCGGCTTAAAAAGTTAACGATGCGATGCATCGGTTTAAAATG
>JAODKK010000002.1:13765238-13783088 GCA_026774405.1 Petrocephalus microphthalmus | reverse complement strand
CCCCCCCCCCCCCCCCCCAGTAAATTGTGTGGTGTTTTAGGGTGTTGTGTCTCTGTTTACCTGTGTGTCTGAGTCTGTGTTCAGGCTTATTTGTTGACACATTTGTTGAGCATTTACTATACTTATGTGAACCAAATGACCTCACAAGTATAGCAAATCCTCAAAAAATGTGACTAGTGAGGTTATTTTTTTAGGTCCTCACAACTTCAGAATTTTATAAAAATCTGTAAATGCAATCAAAAGTAAAAATGCCAAACGTCTTGTAGTTTGTTTGGTATTCTTAAGATTAAGTGTTAAGGGGATTGTGACTGGGATTAGTGTTTTTCCCTTAGAAATAAATGGAGTCCTCACTAAGATTGGAATACAAATTTTCTCAGGTGGTGATCGGGTTCACGTCCATGCAGCAGCCCATTATGGACTGAACCGAACCACATTTCCCAGCCACATTTCCATGGCTAACCAAATGTATACCTGTGGAGAAACCCTAATCTAGGGTGTGCATTTTAGCTCATCTGTTGAAATACAGAGCTGTCTGTAGGCAACTACGATTCAAATCAGTCAGTTAACAAAAAGTAATTTGATAATAATGAATTAGAAAAGTAATTTGATACATGACATCCAACTCCTGTGCAGAACAAACATCATTTCCATACTCAAAATTGGGGCCCACCTGAAGATCTCTTCATTCTTTCCTGATTTGCCTAGAAGATGTTTTAATCACGAATGAGTAAACATAATTTAGACAAATTAATGGAAAGACTACACAAAAAAACAGCAACTGAAGTAACTGAATCACAATTGCAAATGCAAAGGTGAGTCATATTAGGCTGAATGTATGTGTGTCAGCTATGCCAGGCGTCTGCTCATAAGCACTTTGGCATGTGAGCTTTAAAGCAGCTAATGTAGCAGTTACACCAGAGTTGCCAGGTCCGTGGTTTTCCCGCCTAATTGGGCTATTTTGAAAATACAGCCGTGGGTAAATATTAGGAGGTCGCGGGCTGCGGGTTTTTGGGCTGTTTTCATAATGTTCATAATGTACAGTCCGCGTTGAGAAAGAAATGAATTGTTATGGATGCAAGCGGCTCCTAATGCTGGATAATACTGAACTGCTAATAACCTAAAGTTAGAGATGGACGCATACAGAAAGGAGAGCGCGTTCGTTTGCGTGACATCATTCTTAGCGCACATACTGACCTGTTACTTTCAGATACGTTTATAAAGATGACCCGTAAAACCGCCGCTTTCTGTACGCCATTCGACTGAGATCAAGGTGTTACTAATATTATTCGATTCGGTCAAGAAAGAAGAGAAGGAGCGGTGGTTGAGACAGGAGGAGACAAAGAGGCAAACCTACACATGGTGCATGGTGAAAGAGTGATGTTAGCTTGTTATCTAACGTTAATTCACATCACAGTGAATGTGATTTTTCTATGGGATACGGGATCCTGTTGTTTCAAATACTGGGCTAGTTTCGACTTCCGTTTGGCGGATTTTAAGCCAGGTTGGAGAATTTTGCTGGACCTGGCAACACTGAGTTACACTAAGATTACATAGCAGCCAGATACGGCATTTTTCAACGGCATTTCAGCCTTGCTGTTCTGGCTGCTATGCTCTTATAGCGTCTCCCTGATGGGTGCAGCATGAACAGCTTATGTACAATTTACTTTATTATTACAGTCTTTAATATTGGTAATGTCTTACTGTGTGCAGTTTTCAGTTAAACTTTACCATACGCATGTAGACGAAAACACGCTATATATAGTTTTGTAGATTGTCTCGCCCGTCCGCGGTAGGTGTTCGAACTTATTACTTGCGGATAAACATGCACTTTAGTGTAACGTCATAATCGGCCTAATGGTTGATATACAAAACAATTAAACTAAAGCAGTACAACCGTTTCCGTAGTGTAGTGGTTATCACGTTCGCCTAACACGCGAAAGGTCCCCGGTTCGAAACCGGGCGGAAACATATTTTCTACACTTCAATATTAAGCCGAATCTTTGAAAACACCTTCCGCAACGTGAGAACTTTTGCACAGTAAGCAACACTCTTGAAGTTCAAATGTATTGTTATATTTATCATGCATGGAGCATATACTGAGATTAAATTGCAACACAGCGCTCCATAACATATCCATCCGATTACCCATACATTTTCCATTCCTTCTTATCAAGGAAGAGTGATTTCACTGTTGGGTCCCTGAGCAAAACCTGAAAATGCTCATAGGCCTGGCTGGCTCTACTTTCACAGTTGTACGTCGTCTTGGATCAAGGCGCATGTTTTCTTTTTCTTGTATTTCTCAAATTGCTCACTAGGGGGAGATGAAAGTTCATGTTTTGAATATCTATTGTCAGCATTCTAATTCCACTATATATATCTGAATAAAACATCAACGCATAGCAAAGTCTCTACAGCTGCCTGTACTTGCCTCCACCAGCTTGACCCTCCTGTCTTGTGACTCCTACCATATATGTCATCTAGCCAAAACAGAGAGGACTTTTGTCATCAGCCTATGAAAACAGTTAGATAGCTACAGCCCTTCTCAGTGTCACAGAGATATTAATAAACGTATTCACTGTGCCAACGAAAGGACTTATGAAATAAATATAATAACACCATTTGTGCTAAAATTTAGTAAGTCCTTTCAGCATCACCTGCAGCAAATCAGAGCCCACAGCTAAGAACACACTGCAGACTCACTTCATCAATTATTCAAGTTGACAGACTCACTTTGCCACGTTAACATCGGTGAGGTGATGTCACTGACTATGACGTTATTATTGGGGTGCTCCTCTTTACTGTCAGTGAGAGCAGCACTCAATGCTACATGTAATGATAACACCCTTGTTGTGATGTGCCCGGCCAGAAAAATTGTTGCATAACCGCGATTATATAAATCATAATGAGATTAAAATAACTATAACAAAGAGAAAATCAGACCTCTCAGAATGCCTTCATAATCCCCCCATATAAATAAATATTAATCCAATATACTATATATAGTACACTTTTTGTATATTATGTAGCCTATATTATATAACTGTGATATTATTATTTATAAATACTGTTATTTAGACAGAGATTAGAATACATAAACGTGTGAAAGTAAGACAGGAATACCAATGGATCCATCCGCAGTCACTGGCTCTCTCAGCACTTTCGGACATGACACTGGCAGTGACGGGTGGGTGCTCTGGGTGTGGCGCCAGCCTCACCCCCATCAGCAGCTGGCCCTCACGTTTGTCTGGGCACTGCGTAATGCACACTCACTGCAGCTGTCCACGTCTGAGAGCTGGTCTCACACACCGCTCTTAAAAAGGCACCTCATAATCCCCTCTGCCTTCGACACGTGCAATCTGCAGTTTGCAGATTTGGCATCGGCACCCCTCCCATGAAAGCTCCACCTGTTTCACTGGGAGTATGGATTTTACTTGGGGATAGAGAGACAGAAGCCCTCCTCCTCCTCCTCTCTCTCACTCTCTCTCTCACACACTCACTCTCTCTCAAAGCCCTGCCCCGACAGAGGTTCATCCACACAGACGACAAAGCCAGACACAGCCCCAGTGCCTTCCGACGCAGACACACGTGGCCGTCCCAGGGAACAGCACCCCCGCGCATAACGGTAAGCAGGGCAGAGGGACGCTGGACGGGAGCGCTCATTATCCGCCGTTTGATGCATTACCCTTCTGGTGTTATTAAGTCAGGGAACTGCAGAAGCAGTGTAACAGCTGCTGGGTGCAGGAGGTAAAGAGTCACGGTTTCAGGAAGGGAACCACTTGGGAAAGGGAGGTCGGAAAGGACGGTGTGATCTCTTAGCCTGATGACCATGGCAACTGGCATGAGAGTGATATCCTGAGGCTGGAGATTGGATCTGAGGAGTGATCTGTCAGCTGAGACAGTGGTAGCAGGACTGAGCAGGAGGTTTTGGTGCAGGATGCTGGGCAAAGACTGCCTGCTGAGCCTGGCTGCGGAGCCTGGCCGGGACGCTTATGTGTATTTCATATAGCCCCCGGGAATCAGCCAGGCAGGGCGGTCTAGGCATTCTACCATTTCACATTTGCTGACTCCCCCGCTCTGTGAACTGAAGTGCTGCTGCACCACTGGTAGAGAGAAAGGAAGCTGGGGGGTGACAAAGTGACAAATGTGGCAAGTTGGAGAACAAAGAGAGGCAGCCCCCCCCCCGGCTGGACAGGCGAGCAGAGCGAGCGAGCTGCATCAGTGAAAGGAGACTGTCAGCTTGACCTTCACACGTGGAGGAGGGTCTGGGGGAGCAGCACATGTGATAGCGCCACATCTTTAATTCCTAACAGGAGAGAACTGGGAATTTCAGTGTCTGAAATTAATGCCCCACCCCAAAGCCCTGAAAAGGGGATCATTTAAACAGACAGTGAACATTTCTGCTAGACAGGGAAAACATAGCTGTCTGAGCAGAGGATCTCTCATGGACTACACACGCCTCTCCTGCTCGCTGCCATGCTTCCCCATCGAGAGCAGAGACATTCCGGGGCATCGTTAGACGTCTCCTTCTTTCTCTTAGAGCAAACATGTCCGACAAGCCCAACCTGACGGAGATCGTAAGCTTCGACAAAACCAAGCTGAAGAAGACAGAGACGCGAGAGAAGAATCCACTTCCCACCAAAGAAGGTACGTGCCGCTTTTAGGGGAACTCTCCATGTGCTCGAGCAGACCTTCCCTATCCTGTGGGCTCGGCCCCGGCTATGGCAGTGAGCGAACCGACACTGTGGGACAAAAGTACCACCATCGCAGCAGTTCCTGGCGTGCGTGTGCCTGCACCTCAGAACACATTTGTAACCATCTCCCTATCCTTTAAGTTATGGTCTTGGCTCAGTGTGGGGAGCTTGCATGTATACCTGCATATGCCAGTTTTCTCCAATAGTCCTAAAATGCCTGTTTTTAGATGGATGGACTCTTTTAATATTTCTGTGTTACAATATGCTAAACATGAGCCTCATTCCATCCATTCCGCAGTCAGCAGGTGCCCCGCCCAGGGGCTTGGCGAGCACACAATAATTCTTGTGTTGGTCGCAGTTCAAACGAGTGGGAACAGCTGATCCAATCTTGTGCAATCCAGACGTGACAAATGTTGCATTCCATCTGGAATTAAACATAAAAATGAAGCAGATTGTATTGGAAAAACAATGAATAATTATAACACATAATGCAGTTTCATCCTTCCTCTAAACGTCTTGGTTAGGCATGAGAAGGGGTCAGCAGTGTATATAGTGCATAGCTGTAGTGGTTACATTACATTATTGCATTGATTTAACAGACGCTTTTATCAAAAGAGGAATCAGGCTCAGACAGAGCCTGGAGCAGTCGGGGTTATGGGCCGTGCTCGAAGGCACAGTGGTATCATCACTCTACCAAGCTTGTGATCTTCTGATGACATGTACAGCATCCCAACACACTGTACTACAGACCACTCCAATAAGGATACTTATGACTCATTTCATGTGATCCTCATTCTGGTTTTGATATCACTCTTAATGAGGAGTGTGACTGAGGGCTGCTCCATTATTCGCTAATGTTCTTGCTGTTGCTGTGACTCTTTCAGTCATTGAAGAGGAAAGGAAAGCGGAGACGTCACCTTGACTGAAAGCCCCACGATTCCATGGAACCGCGCTCAGAAATGCCACTTTTAATTGACTGTTACCAAGTTTTATATTTCTGTCTGACTAGGGAAACACGCTTCTGGGATGCAGAACTGTAATTTGAAACGCCAGAAGATGCTGACCTTCGTTTAGAATGGGGGTGGGTGCAAACAGAGCGTCGGAGGGGGGATGGAGGCCCTGCTCTGCACTATACATGTTTGACTTTTGATTTCTGTGTTCGTCTTTGTTTATGAGAAATAAACACAAACAAATTAAAAACTACATCCTGCATGGCACCCTTCTTACATTTAAAAAGGATATCAAAGATTTTCTGAATTTGGTAATAGCCCCCCCCCCCACACACACACACACACACACACACACACACAATACACCAGATGGCCTTTAGGGGGCGCCATGGAGGAGCAGCCCAATACGTACCAGTCAATTCAGGCACAAAAGTAATGAAACACAGATGAACACTCGGTTCTGTGCGTCAGAATGTTAAGTGCTGCAGGATTCGGATATTACTGCAGATCAATTTCAATTTTGAGCTGGAAAAAATTAATGTAAAGCAGAATGGCAAAGGAGAGGCTGCAGGTTAATAGTTACTTTCAGTCTCGGGTGCTAATTAAATTATTTCATTTCTGAAGTGTGATCTGAATCTGCTGAGACCACAGTAAAGAGCCTCACTGTATATGTGAGCAAAATTAACACTTCAATTTACACATTAATTTAAGGCAGGGCTTCCACTGCATTATACTGAGCCAATTTACAATGTAGTACTGCTGTTCTACAAAAATAATCTTATTAATCCATTTGAAATAACCTGATTAATCCACTTTAGATAATCTTATTAATCCTGTATATCCATCTGAGTGTCTCATGAAGAGCATTCCCCCACAGGAGTGAATAAAGATCCACTACTCTATTCTATTCTGTCCCAAAAGCAGAAATGTTCTTTACAACCACCAAAAGTAATTAGGTAAGTAAGACTTGTGGTTATTGGTAATATTATTTCATAGAAATCTGATAGCTTCCAAAATTCACCATTTACTACCAGAAACGATAAAAACATTAAAGTACCCATTAATCTATTTTTGCTAAATTACTGATCTTGTACAAACTGAATTTTTGAATTTTAACGTTTAATGTGTAAAAACCCATCCGTTGTCCTTTTACTTCAATTTAGTCATAAACTTCGGCTATTACGCCAAATCATTTCCTATAAAACTATATTTTAGGTCAAATTTAGGTTTTGCAAAATACAATTCCTCTAACAGAGAAAAAAATTATGTTACAAATTATATGCCAGATAAGGCATTTTGAATATATACGTCATATCAGTAAAACTATGTAATACAGATAAACCACTTATGAAGCAACTTTCACATGTCACATTGAGACTAACTGAAAAATCACGTGGACGCGCCCGAAAAACCGAAATCCTCATGTCCAGCGTGATCATGTTTACACAGACATGGTACTGTTCATACATACATCTTCACATTGCGCAGAAAATTTCAAACACATTATTTAATAGATTAGTGCGGTCATTCAATCACGGCACGAACTTCGAAATATTCGGCAACCAGTAACTTTGCTGCGGAAACATTTTAAAACCTCTAGGTTATATTAATCTTGAACACCAGCTAGGAAGCACTGCGTTTAAAATTATCAGGAGTTGCTTTGGTTAATTAATTTGTTCCACCCTTTAGTTGTTTCGCCGTCGGATTTAAGGTCTGTAGCAGGCTCTTATTTTTACACTTGCTAATGGGAAGACCCGCCTCAGCCGCTTTCAACATTCCGTCGGCCCTAGTCGGTAATGGACGCCTGGGATGCCTGGCGTCAGTACTCCTGTCACCGAAGACCTACCCGTCTGGCGTACCTGCTCGCAAAACCATGTTAATTTCCCTTCCTTTATCTGTTTTTATTATTCTACTTATCTGGGTCTGGATTGTGTAAACATCCGTAAATCGTTCACGATAGTGGAAATGTACGTAGGCCTATTGTGTTTGACAGTCTATGGTTGAGGAATATATGAAATGTATGCATTTTTCCCCAAGTAGAGAAAGAATTCGTCTTCTATGCATCTGCATGCACGGAGTTCGCACTGTTTAATGGCAGTGACCTATTAAAACCACGACAGTGATTGCACTAACACAGAAGGACCTATTCCCCTTACCGTGTGCAGCTGCGTGCATTTAATGTTCCCTAAATCCTAAGTCGATGCAGAAGGTCGAAAGTTATGTGCCCGAATTGAAATGGACTTTCTTTTTCTTCAGGTAGGCCTACAATTGGATTTCATTTACTTCAAGATTACAAAAATACTCTCTCCTCATAAAGAAACCGATGCATATAATGGGTTTAGGCCTGTATTGTACAGCATGATCCAGTCAAGGACTAAGTTTGGCAGTTGATGTGTTAAGCTACGCTACGTTTCAGGGTTCCCTCATTAAACTGACGATCCTTACGGTGAAGTTCTCCAGAACGTTAGTACATCTTTTCAGTAAGGCGTCCAGTATGATGGACTGTTGTTTTTAAATTATCAGCTTGTAAAACCATAGTTAAAAATAAAACTGGCCCTTATGCGTAAACGAAGTACCAAGGATAAAGACTTAATTGCCTTTGATTTTTTTCTCAAGTAGGTGTTGTTTCGGTCTTAGGGAAAGCTTGATGTTGCCGATATCCAATTAGCGGGGATTATTCTCACCTGTGCCCAGCGCCATTGTAATGGAAGGGAGCAGTGCCCCTCAGATGAAGCCTGCCATTACTTGCGCAGTATTGAAAATCGGCTGAAAACTCCCCGAATGGTCGTAGTTGAACGGCTTATTGGGCTAGACACGCCTCGATTTGATTAAGTGCAATCCCACGATTTAGCTGTTGATTAATATCTACTCACAAATAACAAAACGTGCAGTTCGAAATCTAATGTTAATACGAATTGACATTAATACATTTAGGCGAGTCGTGCAAATCGGTTACATACAATGCCAATGTGCCACGATAAGCAAGCTCTACGACTGGCTATCTAGTCCTTGTAGTAATTCAGCCGCCCAGCGTGAATGCGACAGCAGTGTTTTAATTAAGTGAAATTTGCGTTCATTAAATTCTCACCCAGACAGAGCATCATACGCCTCATTACAAGTTTTAGGTTCTAGAAGTTTGTCAGACAACTAATTTATTTTCGTGTTATTGGCCAATGCAATATGCATTTGTTTATAAATAGTAAAACGAGTACTTGGAAATTTCATTTTAGAAACTCGATTTTCTTTGCGACTACTAAATAGAACTACATTTAATCGAAATAATTGGTATGGAGGTCGTGCGTCATTTTGCACCAAGGAAAGAAATTCAGCCCTCACTTTTACAGACTATTTTCACGCCGATTTTTTCCCAGGGAATCACCTATTATTCCTTTATCACGACCGCGCCACTGTCGCCAGTGTGTGACATGTTATTTGCATGCCTCTTAACGTGTGGTTTAGAATCATTTTATTGCTTTGTATTCACCACGATGCCCATGGGAAGCCGGCGTTATTTCCCGAAGAACAGAACTGTCCACCATGCGTATTTTTTACTCCAATTGACTCTTTAAATTAAATATGTAAACGTTTAACCAGAACACAGTTTAAACACGATTATTAACTGGTAAACATATTACTAAGGTTTAGGAAAGCGGACCGAATTAAATATAAACTTTACTCTCCGAGTTCCGCAATAAACAGATAAATGTGTATTTATCTGAACGACCACACGACACCCTATTAAACGGCTTTTAAATGCACATTCATTAGTCCGACTCTTAGGAGCTGTTAAGTGTCCAAAGGATTTGAACACACAACTGTTTCTCATCCAGAAATGGGTGTGCACATCAGCACTGCTGATGTGGATTTAAATGCCGGTGTTAGTTATAATATAACCGATAATGTGTTTATTTAAAAATGCATTATTATACCAGGTTACGCACTTCATTATCTGTCCCTCATTGCCTGGGAAAACGAAATTTGAACACTTGGGAAACGAATGAAATGGGGGCTATTTATAAAAACAGTGTCAAGGCTTTGATGTGCAGCCCAGGTCGGCATTTCCTCAGTCTATGGGACACGGCACACAATGGCCTCGTTGAGGTTTCACAGTAAAATGTAAAAAGTAGAAAAAACGATCACTCCGAGAAGACGACAGTATAAATAAGTGAAGGCTGCCCCTCTTCCCACTCTTCCCCATGCCTTATTTCTTTAACCTGCCTCGTTAGTACTGCTGCCTTGGACTCCTCAGAGACGGTGACACCGCGGAAACGGACGTGCTCCCTACCATGGGCCCGTGCCAACTCCTCGCATCCGTAGTCCTCTCTGTGTGTCACCTTCTCTCCGCAACAGCGTGGTATGGTACAGTAAAGAGTCTGATATTCAGATTGGTAGTAATGTAATATCAATATTAAGTACAGATTGATATTGAAGTAATTTGGTGCAATTTGAATATTTGCAGGTCTGTCAACAATTTCCTAATGACGGGACCCAAGGTAATTTATTATTATTATTATTATTATTATTATTATTATTATTTATTATTATTGTTATTGTTATTATTAATAGTTGTAGCATGCAAATGTAATATATTTAAATTAATTTGGTAAGCACATATGTGTAATTATTCGTCAGATGCTTAATTTGACTAATAGTATAAGTGGTATAAGAAAACATATTAGGCTAGTTTATCGATGCATTACACCATTGAAAGCATTTTTGTCTGTCTCTAGGCTTATCTTACATACACAAGTAGTGTCCAGGCTGGCGCACAAAGTGGTATTCAAGAATGCAAATACCAGTTTGCGTGGGACAGGTGGAACTGCCCAGAGAGCGCGCTACAATTGTCTACCCACAACGGGCTTCGTGGAGGTAGGTTTCAAATGTTTGGTCCGAAACGCTTCTTATTTATGGGCTTCATTCCGAAGTCTTAAGATGCGCGCTTATGTGCAAATTAACATACAGTAATATACCTAGCCCAATGATCGTGCCCCAATTTTAGTAAATATCCACAAAGGTTTAATCAATATTAAAATGTATGGGGAAATCGCTATAAAGGATTCATTTTTAAATTGAATTCTAGCCACGAGAGAAACGTCTTTCGTACACGCCATAAGTGCCGCAGGAGTGATGTTCACACTCACCAAAAACTGCAGCATGGGAGATTTCGACAACTGCGGCTGTGACGATTCAAGGATCGGACAGATTGGTGAGAATATATTATTAGTGCACAATAGTGTTTCCCGTTAACTGTCACGTCACCAATAACATAACGCATTCCTCACTGTCCACTGCGGAATATTTTTATAACCTTTTAATGGTATAATTTACATTTTGCAGGAGGAAAGGGCTGGATTTGGGGTGGATGCAGTGACAACGTAGGCTTTGGGGAAAACATATCCAAACTGTTTGTTGATGCTCTGGAAACGGGCCATGATTCTCGAGCCGCAGTTAATCTGCACAACAACGAGGTCGGGAGACTGGTTAGTGTCACCTTTCATACTTTACATCTCTTCCCCCATCAGTGTATTTAATGTAGGCCTGCTTATAACTTGGCTTTTTACCACTGTTTATCTCCCTTTTGCAATTAAAAATGAAAGGCGATTAAGGCGACTATGAAGAGATCCTGCAAATGTCACGGTGTGTCTGGCAGCTGCAGTATCCAGACTTGCTGGCTGCAACTCTCCGACTTTCGGGACGTTGGAAACTACCTTAAGGTAAAGCACGACCAGGCGCAGAAACTAGAGCTGGACAAGAGGCGGATGCGTGCCGGGAACAGCGCTGACAACCGAGGGGCCATCGCGGACGCTTTCAGCACCATCGCTCGAACGGAGCTGATTTACTTAGAAGACTCCCCGGATTACTGCATGAAAAACTCGAGTTTGGGACTGCAAGGCACTGAGAGTAGGGAGTGTCTGCAGGGCGGCAAGAACCTTTCCCAATGGGAGCGAAGAAGCTGTAGGAGACTATGCCACGAGTGCGGGTTAAAGGTGGAGGAAAGGAGGACGGAGACTGTTAGCAGCTGCAACTGCAAGTTTCACTGGTGCTGCACCGTTAAGTGCGAAAAGTGCACCCAGGTCGTCACTAAGTATTTCTGTGCAAAGAGGGACAAACATCGGAGACCACTTAACAGCACGCGGCGACGACATCGCGTGCATGACAATTAATGTTCCAAGCCGATTGTATAACGAGATTATGTAGACTCGATTATGTACTTATATTTTTATAGATATTTTATTTACACTTTGTTTTAAAAACGATGTTGGTGGTAAAACTGAATATGGTTAACGTCGAGATATGTTGCCTTATGTTTCTTATAAGCCGTTTATGTATTACCACAGTATTTTCTATTGCTTTAAACACAAATCACGCACTTTTACTAATATTGACAAATGTGTTTTGTTCTATTTATAACAATGTATGAAAGTTTTATTTTTATATGCGCACGCTCCTCACGTTTAGTTTTTTTTTTCACATGCGCCCCGTTTGAACTGTGGTGATATCATAGATAGGCAACTTCTTAGAATAGCATGACTTTAGGATAGTTCGTGATTTTATAAATAATTTGTATAAAACGATTACTTTAAAGATATATGATAACATCTTAAATATTTGTTTCCTGTATATTTTGGTAATTTGAATTCCATATTAAATATTACATGAATTCTTCTAACGTGTTCTTATTTTTTTGGATAACTTTGGAATTAGATATGTGGATTAAGCAGACTAGTTAAACTTGTTTCCATGACTATCTGCCTGTTAAAACTCACAGTTAAGTATGGATTAAGTAATTAATTTCCACAATCTATTTAGGTGTTCTGGGGTAGGCCACAAACTTGTGAATTGACAACGCTTTGATGTTCACCGTGGGCGTTTCTGTAGCCACCCTGCCTTCTATTGTCCAATGATGTTTCAGGGATCTGGAAAACAAAAGAACATTCTTATTCCCTTCGAATATCTGTCCCATAAATTCAGAGGCAAAATTCGGCTTCGCAGTCAGTTCTTCAAATCTTGAGTCTCTTTTACAAAGACGGCGATCAGCAATGAGCTCCTATTTGTTTGTGTGTTTTTTTACGCTATACATGAACATTAACGGAAATATCTTGGCAGGATACGCTTGGTAAGTTTGACGTTTTTCATTTATGAATTTGGTATTATACGATACTTATTCAGCGCTTTCAGTGATATCCTTGTACTGATTATGTTTTTATTTTGTTTCTTTTTAGGTCTGTAAACAATTTTCTTATGACCGGACCAAAGGTAATTATCACGTTTGTCTTTACAGAATTTGTAGTTCGTGTGTGTGTGTGTGTGTCTGTGTATACATATTATATAATATAATACGTAAATAATGCATTTTATATGTCCATCAGTACATGCATTCATCTATCTTTCCACCTCTCAGCGCGATCACGGTCGGCTGCAGCCTAGTCCAGAGAGCACACTGTATCGCAATGCCCATACGCACAATTAGCGACAGCAATTAGCCTGACTGCACTGATGCGTGGTTGTAATGAATAATTTATTTCCTTTAAAGGCATATCTCACATACGCCAGCAGTGTCCAGGCTGGTGCACAGAGTGGCATAGAAGAGTGCAAACATCAGTTCGCTTGGGACAGGTGGAACTGTCCCGAGAGTGCCCTCCAGCTCTCCACTTACAATGGGCTCCGAACCGGTGAGTTCTTTGAAATGCATCCTCGACAGGAAAAAAAAACATGTACGTAGGCTACAATCTCTTCGTAGACATAAAAACTAACGTCAGTTATCCATTTACGCTTTTAGCGACCAGAGAGACATCCTTTTTACATGCGATAAGCGCTGCCGGCGTCATGTACACTCTGACGAAAAACTGTAGCCTTGGAGACCTAGACAACTGCGGCTGCGACAACTCAAGAAACGGAAAAATCGGTAAGAAGCTTTAATTGTGGATTCAACCGTGACATTTAACGCATGACATATCTGGATGATATAGCTCTGGGTGATTGTTGCGTGACTAAAACAAACGGGTTTTTAAACAGGCGGCCGAGGGTGGCTTTGGGGTGGCTGCAGTGACAACGTGGATTTCGGGGAAAGAATTTCCAAGCAGTACGTGGACTCCCTTGAAACAGGGCAGGATTCGAGAGCAGCAGTGAACCTGCACAACAACGAGGCTGGGAGAATGGTAAGGGGGTTCTGCTGATGGTCCAGTTTTTGAACCTCATCATGTTTTACCCTAAGGTTGTTTCGGACATTTGCAACGAGTGACGGTTTTTTGGCCCGTCTGCACCATTTTGGTCAACTGAAATAATAATTTGGGTACATTGATGGCTTATGGAAGTTAGTATTTTGTAATATACTAATTGATTTTTTCTGCATTAGGCAGTGAAATCAACCATGAAGCAGATCTGCAGGTGTCATGGGATGTCAGAGAGCTGCACTATCAAAACCTGCTGGCTTCAGCTGTCCGACTTCCGAGAAGTCGGAGATTACTTGAAAATGAAGCACGACCAGGCGCAGAAATTGGAGATGGATAAGCGGCGCCTGCGTGCCGGAAACAGCGCTGACAATCGCGGGGCCATCGCGGACGCATTTAGCACCATCTCCCGTGCTGAGCTCGTATACATGGAAGATTCTCCGGATTACTGCATCAAGAACCTAAGCGTGGGACTCCATGGCACGGAGGGCAGGGAGTGTTTGAACAACGGAGACAGTTTATCGCAGTGGGAAAAGAGGAGCTGCCGCAGACTCTGCCATGAGTGCGGCTTGAGGGTCGAAGAGAGACGGATCGAGACTTTTAGCAGCTGCAATTGCAAGTTCCATTGGTGCTGCACGGTGAAGTGCGAACATTGCTCTCAGCTCAGCGTCAAGCACGTGTGCGCCAGGAGAGAGGGAGGTCATGGGCATCACCACAGACGGAGAATCCGCGGGCACAAGTGATTTGTGAAACGACTTGTACCATATGGACTTCGAGTGTGGTCTTACAGTCCAAAAACAGGACACTGCTTGTATTTTATAATACGCGTTGACTCGTCGGATTTACTGAAATGCCATTGTCCAAGGCCGACCCAACTTTTCAGGCTTCGGACGAGACCTCATTTTTAAGTACTGTTGGTGTTGACAAATCTGCACTTTTCATCCGATTTGTTGACTGTGTACAGATGTAAGATTCTATGTATATAAGCCTATATAAATGTTCTTCCTGACTAATTTGAAATAAATCTAATTTTAAAATCCCCTGCTTGTTATTAACCAAAGATATAAATAAATAAATCAGTGCAATTTGGCAGTTTTGGAGGTTTCCTTTGTAATGAAGTAAATTCATAGAAAGTTGTAGACATAAGGAAAAATCAAATTATAATTTAATAGTTAAATAATAATTTCAGTGGCCATAATGGTGAAGATCTGGTGAAAATGGCAGAGACCCAGTAAGGCATAGCGAGCAGACCTCGCCCACGGGATCAAGTTGATTTAGACTCGCTTTGAAGTGGGCAAGGCGTTGCAGGAATGTTTAATTATTCCAAAAGGATAAAAGGTATCGGGAGCGGTGAAAGGAAACCTATCGGTTATTTTGGTGTTTGGGATGTTAATCCGGGGAACCGCTGCGCTGCTGTAGAGGGTCACACTTTAACAACGGAATTTAAATACCTAAGAATGGATGTCTACGTGTTACATATGTACGTCGTACAAGGAAAGCCGTATTTAAAAATACATATGCGCTGTATTACATTACCGCTAAACACACGAGTAGGCCAATTGTTACATTTTAAATATACGTACAGTTAAAAGTAAATATAGACAATTAGCCTAACTTGTTGTTGTCCGAAATCCATCCTTGCAGGTTAAGACATCATATAAACGAATAATTTGAAAGAACAGATTGGGCATTTGTGAGAACACCTAATAATTATGATATATCCATCTATCGCCAGTTCTTACTATGGTCGTTTTTATTATTGTTGTTGCTGTTTGTTGTTCTTGTATGATAATCATCATCATCATCATCATCATTGGCACTCTTGTGCCCTTAATTCTGATCCCCTGGTTTTTATCAGCTAGGAATATGTCACTTATCAACATAGTGGTTGCTCACTCCATGTCAAGATCTGTCTTTGTTAGCCTTGTCATGTTCCAGTATCCTCCCTTTCTTATTTCTAATTACCCTCACCTGTTCCTTGTTACTTGTGGTTCCTAGTGTTTTGTCAACATCCTCGACCTGTTCCTAGTCAACTCTCATTGTCTACTTGTGTATGTGCCTGCCTTTGACCTGTCGCTTAGTCGGTCACTGTAAGTTTTAGGGCTCTGTGATGGTTCACACTTGTGTTATTATTTGTTATAGTTTTACCCACACCCTCCCTGTATTCAGGTCAGCCCTTGTCCCTCCTGAGCTTTCCTCTCTCATTCCTGTTTCGAACCCTTTCTCTTTTGACTCTTTCTCCACATTTAGTTGTGACAGTGCAACAGTCTTTCAACTATGGCTTCCCACAATGCACAGCTCACAGTGGAATGGAGCTGTTAATTAACTTTTTCCAAAGTCATTAAGTGGGCCTGACTGTGCAATGGACATTATCCCTAGAGGTATCTTTGCTGTAAAGACCAGTGCTGACAGTAATATAAATCAAAAGATCAGTCCTACCAGTTAAACACATATCATGTTTTTTATGTTGTGTATTATATAAATATAAGTTGATTGTGATTATAAATCATCTATATCCACCCAAATCTACCCAGAACAAAAAATGGCTGACAAGCCTAATCATAAAAGCTAAAATAATCAAAAAATATTAGACGACATCATGTATTAGTCATTTTACACTCCAATGGGACTTGTTCAAATATATTGCCCTAAGAGACAAAGTGGCCATGGTAAAACTGGTACAGCTGCTTTTTCCTGAAATCCCTCTCAGCCTGAATCAGCCTGCTGCCACATGCACAGCATGTCCCACTGCAGTAAAATCCAACAATGCTCAACTAGTGAATCAATGAGAAACCATCACCACCAAGGGATATGTGGCATTAACCACCGCCAGCCATGATCTTAATTCCACCATCGCTTGTACTACACGAACAAGAAAAATCAAAACAAACAAATCAAAAACGTTTAGCCGTATATTAATTGATTTCCAACAGCCTGTACCTTCTTCTTCATCACTAGTACAATAAATCACAAGTATTTTCTACAGTTGAATATGTTTGGACACCACATTTCTGAAAATCCCATAATTAAACATAAAAAATGAAATACGATGATCCACTGACACTGTGAAGGTAACAAGCAAGCGTAACACACATTTATACACCCATAAGGATTTTAATAACCCTCACTTTGAAGTTATGAGGCTAGTCTTCTAATAAATGCCAAAGTATTCACAACAGCATCCTGTTTGCTTGCCTCTGGGGACACCTTGTTTTCCCATGGTCCCCTGCTGAGCCTTAATGAATACAGCACACTGTGTTGACCATTATTAGGTCTGACTTCTCACTGTAATACACTGTTTTCACCCTGGGCCCAGCTGCCCTCTTGCCCCTCCTCCTCAGCCTGCCTTTCATATGGATGGGAGCAGGCTGAAATCGCTGTAAAGCTCACCTGCTCACCCCCTTCAGGCTGCAGCTCTGGGGATGAGCTTGTCTGTCCTGATCTACAAAAGGGCCATTTCCTTCTTCTTTGGGGAGGAGAGTTTTGCATTACAAAGATATGGATGCTCTCTTTCCTTGAAATGACAAGATCTGACCTCACAAACCTGTTCTCATGTTTGCTTCAAAATGCCGTCAGTCTTTCAACCCGACTGTCTTCCCAAAATGTTTTTGTTTTCATTGCCTCAAAAAAGGATCACATGTATATGAAACACATCATATACTCCAGTGAAAAATATAAAGTTTTATATTGAACAAAAAAGCTCTGATTTTCTATTATATAATAGACTTGTATTCTTTGAAATTCAATGTGTCTCCAGATTCATGTTCTAAATCATTTTTCTGTGTATTCCTGCCTGGTGCTGTAGCGAATGTTGTCAACAGTATCATACCACTGGGTAAACAACAATGAAACAGCAACAAAAACAAAACTGTAAAGTCAAGGGGTCACTCAATATGGTCTAATACGGTACTCAATACCCACTCAATATGGTCTAATACGGTACTCAATACCCACTCAATATGGTCTAATACGGTACACAATACCCACTCAATATGGTCTAATACGGTACTCAATACCCACTCAATATGGTCTAATACG
>JAODKK010000002.1:13740427-13762136 GCA_026774405.1 Petrocephalus microphthalmus | reverse complement strand
GCGCAAGGAAACACATCGGAGACTCGCCTTTCAACATGAGCGTTGCAAAGGCTGTTTTCGGAGATATTGATTGTGATCATTATATCGCCATTCTTTTCTGGAATATATTTAGTTTTACCTTTACAGTCCCAAAGGAATGACCTGACTGATCTTCTCAGCTACTGGATTTTAGAGCATATCAGAAAAGGTTCATGTTCTGTACGATCTCCGGTACACTGACGGCTTTAAATATAATCGAGCTAAAGTTAAAGCAAAAAAAGTGAAATGCAGCAAAACGCCGGACTGCGCCCGCGGTCCGATCCCGGGAAGGGAGAAGTAGTTTATAGCAACTCAGGCGAAGTAACCGCTGAGCTAAACCGGCGCAAGGAAACACATCGGAGACTCGCCTTTCAACATGAGCGTTGCAAAGGCTGTTTTCGGAGATATTGATTGTGATAATTATATCGCCATTCTTTTCTGGAATATATTTAGTTTTACCTTTACAATCCCAAAGGAATTACCTGACTGATCTTCTCAGCTATTGGATTTTAGAGCATATCAGAAAAAGATCATGTTCCGTACGATTTCCAGTTCACTGACAACATGCTAACTGCAGGTTGCACATTAACTTTGTAAGAATAGTTCTGACGCAAACCTTCCAAAAGATGGCGCTGCGTATCTACCTATTCATTTTTTAATTAGCTGCTAGTACATCATCGTTTAAAAACAACTTTACACTAGGGGTTCAATAAAAAAACGCATTAAGTTAAAACATCCCTCAGTATTACTGTGTGTTTATGAAAGTACAGAATGTCATAATAAGGAAAGCTGTTGATCTGTGTGCAATTAGGACGATTCCAATGGGCCCCGAATAACAGGGTCCCTAAAACATTTGAAACATAATTGGATTCGGTCTGAGTTCGGAGCCGATATGGTGTACTTTCATGGGGCCCAAAATCTCTAGCGGCATTGGTTTTCACGTGTACAATAGTATGAACAGCACTGAAACCAACTTAACACTGAGCAGGTATATAGGTAACAGAAGTAAAAGTATGAGCACCTACAAGTTCTGTGCACTGAACTGCTTGTAGTACCTTCCTTTTATGGAGCCGATTGAAAGCATTCAGCCACACAGTGCTATATGCTCATGGGTCTGTACCAGGAAGAAACCTCCAATGTCCAGGTCTGACACGAAGCTGACCAAAAAGCCTTCACTCTGAGAACACCAGTGGGGTACTGTATGTGATATGAGTACTACCATAATAGCCATATAACCATTCATAGCACTTATCTAGTATACAGTGGATATAAGAAGTACATGCCCCTGTTGAAATGCCAGGTTTTTATGATTAAAAAATTAGACCAGGATAAATCATTTCAAACTTTTCCACATTTAATGTGACCTAATACACTGTACAATTCAGTTGAAAAACAATCTGTCAATCTACCAGTCTTTCAGTTCTAAATACCACTCAATTTTGGCCCAAAACCTTCAAGTGTGTGCTAGAAAGCTGAAGATGAAGAGGAATGGCTTCACCAGAAGAAAATAAAAAATTTGGTATGGGCCAGCCAGAGCCCAGACCTAAATCCAATTGAATATCTGTGGGGTGAGCTGAAGAGGGCTGGGGACAGGAGATACCCTTGCAATCTGACAGATTCAGAGCGCTTTTGCAAGGAAGAGTGGGCAAGTATTGCCAAGTGAAGATGTGGCATGCTGTCAGACTCCTACCCCAAAACACTGAGTGCTGTAATAAAATCAAAAGGTGCTTCAACAAAATATTACTTTAAGGGTGTGCACACATATGCAACCAGCTTATATATGCAACCAGCTTGTATATCTTTTTATGTTTTATATTTTCCCCCTAACAGATTTGTTTGTTTTTCAATTGAATTGTACAGGTTATAGGTCACATTAAAGGTGGAAAAAGTTTTAAAATTATTTATCATGGTCTAACTTTTTTACATCACAAAAACCTACCATTTTAACAGGGGTGTGTACAATTTTTTATTCACCTATATCCACTGTAGAGTCATGAGCCTATACTACTAATAAAAATAAGCATAAAAAACATTAACAACAACTATAATTATATACTCAGTGGTCACTGTGATCTCATAATTATTATTGCTCTTATAACAATATATAATTAAATATGCAATAGTGTCATGATACCATTTGTTTATTCGGTTCATTCTGTGTCTGGGTGCATTGGCATTCGCTGGCAGGTTGAAAACTGCAGTGCTGGCTAATAACTGCGAGATTAAATAATTTTGTTGTTTTATCTGCACAGCTAGAACTTCAGAAGTGAGAGAGGCATTACTCAGCCAGCAGCACATGCAAATCCTGCTCATACTGAACGATGCAAATGAGGACGGGCCTGGACCCTGAAGGCACCCCACAGGACCCTAAGCAGCACTCACGAATTTACAAGCTTAATAGTAGGATTGCTCTGGATTGCTGGTGTGTGTTTTGCATAAAAAAAAATCCGTACTGTGTTATGCTTTTTATCACATTGTGAAATGTGAATCGTGTAAATTAGTTGTTTCTCTTTTAAATGTGAGCTATTCACAATCCAAACTATTACTGCCATGCTGCAAAGCAGTGTTTTTACAGTAGTAACATTTATACAGCATTACATTAATATAAAGCAGAGTACAATTTCTATTAATGAATTAACAAATCTGTATCGCCAAGCACTTTAAGGTGAACAGTAACTGAAACAGCATAAATGAGCCACCTAAGTCCACTGGCAAATAAGACAACGTGAGGATTTTGTTGGGTAAGCATTTTGTGTACACACACATATAACTGATGCTGTAGGTGGCAGGTGCAAGCAGACACAGTAGTCACGGCAGTGGCGGCTTCAGACACATCTAGGAGGATTACCTTTAGCTGAACATCCTTTCAAAGGCCAGATCACTCGCTGTGATTTCAGACACACACCTCACACCTCTCAACACCTTCACTTATATTACTGGTCGGAACACTAATAACTCATCCCCCCCCCCCCCCCAAATCTGTCCCCAGTCCTCAGTGCTCACTTACCCCCATCTTGCCATCCTCCATCCTCAATCCTTGGGTTCAAAGTCTATTTCAAGAAAAACTGTTCCCTCCTCTTCCTCTTTGTGAAGAACCGTCATCTTGTTTCGGTAGCCATAGCACATTGTTAGTCTGCACTGCAAAAGCTGAGTCCTCACTGGAAGACATGGGTAGAGACATCCACTAAGGTGATGTCGCAAAGTTTAATTTGTGCAGTGCCCAGTCATATACGACAAGTTACAGAAATGCTCAATCTAACCTTAACTGAAAATGCTTCTCGGGCACACAAGTACACACTGACAAGCAGGCCCACTCGGACTGGTGATATCATTTACATACAGGAAAACACTGACTAATACTGCAATGATATCAGGTCTCTTAAGTGCCAAACACTGGCAGCCAGCAAAAACTATGTTCCCTTTCTCCATACAATACTCTAATCAAAGGCGCAAAAACATCTATCAGCATCAGCTTATGTAAATGAAGCATTAACGTTATGACCCTTACCTGTCTCATTTGTCTTCTTAATGAGACCAGCTGTTAAAATATATCTTGTTTGGAGTAGTGTTTCATTATACTTCCATCATTACAAGGCCTGAAGGGTTTTGTTTAATTTCATGAAGCTCTAAGAAAATCCCCCTAAAGTGTTGTGAGATGGGCGTAGCTTGAGTATGTCAGCACATATTCTGGGGGAACGATTATTAATGCCAACTTTAAAGTTTACTCACTACTCGTCAGCCTGGGCATCCTATCACTCCTGAGGACGTATCACATTTTTAGCCTGATCAGACAAGTTATTGAGAGCAGTTCTTGACGCTTAAAGCAAGAGTAGCCTACCGTACCAGTGTTGGAGTCCTTAATGGCATTTGAAAAATTGTTATTAAAATGAATTATGCACACACAACCACACTAACCTCCAAAATTATGAAGTGTGTTGAGAGTGATACCAGCTCATATCAGAGACAACAATCCCTTCACTTTGTATAAATAACAGTTTGTTTTACTAAGTAGTGACATTGTAGCAGAGTAGTCAGCACTGTTGCCTCAAAACTCTGGGAGTAAGGCACAAGCCATCTTCCTTGGCCCCATGGATGTGATGTTTGCATGTATTCCCCATGTTGTTGTGGGGTCTCACCCAATAGTCATAAAACATTTGTCACATGCACAATAGCACCTATACTTAAAGAAGCCAATCTATGGCTGCACCATGTAAAGTATCCCAAACTGCCTATCCTAACATAACACTGTTGAGTAGTATACTACATGCATATTACTGCAATATTTATCTAATAAGATGTAGAGCAATATTTAATAATAATAGTTTTGCAATACCATAATCAGTAGTGTAACAGTTATGAGACTCTCACTTTAAATACGGTATATTTGCTGTAGTATTGACTGTAGTATTTCATGGTACTTACAGACTGATAATAAAGAATTCAGTTCAATACAGGCAGCTGCTGAGATGATGACTAAAGCATAAGAAGAGGGCCCATTTGAGAGTTAATGCTATGGTTAGAGTTAATCCATGGCTTTAACCACCACAAAGCCTACAACCCCAAATACCTGTGAAATCAAGGGAAATACTGATGTCTAGTTGGAGAAACAAGGGAGAAAGGAGGCATATCCACGCACACTGAAGCTCATTCATGCCGTCTGACATGGAGTCGAGCCATTTCAGGATGCGATCGAGGTCAACATATGGCTCAGGACATTCTGTGTGCCTCTTGGTTGTCTCCATCTGGAATACAGTAACACAAAAGCAAAATGTACCTCTTGATAGAAATAGCACTGTGACAGTGGCTTTCACCATGTTTGTGTTAATGATAGTGTAAACTAGGCATTAGATGTAAATAATAAATAAAATCAAAACGGGCAATCTCAGTGATAGTCTAATTGAACAAGAAATGTTCACATTTTCATCAAGAGAACAAATTCTATGTGTCTGAATAAACTCTACACAAGGGCAGAATAAACAATTTATTGGCAATCGGAAGGTTACAAAAAGGTGTCTGCTTACAACAGTCCTATAAATCAATTCTCACCACTAACAGATTCAAAATTGTGTACAACGAATGCCTTTCACACCTACAGGCCTAACATACCATATTACCATTAACAATGTTACAAACACAACAAACAGAAAGGTGGATTCTTAAGTTCTGGACTTCTTGGTGTATAAGTCAGCATGACACTAAAGTTCCAGATGGGGTCTAACTACAGCCCTGTGTCTTGAGACTGGGTCTCTGCACACCCTGAAACAGGCTGCAAACAGCCACAGTTCAGGACAGCCTTGCATTTTAAAACTTCTTCTTCCAGCTTCCTAAGCAGTTGTCCAGTTTCAGGGTCGGTGCGCAGCACCAGCATGTCATACGCCATCCACGTGACCTGGACTAAGGGAACGAGCCGAGGGCAGGGAGCCTGTTATTCGGCGGGGCCTTTGTCCCTCCGCCCCCTCCCAAAATAATTGAAGTCATAACTGTTTATTATAATATACACAATTATAACATTATATATTATAATAATAAATGATACATTTTAATGTGTACGTATTACGATAATATGGAATCCATTAGATGATTCATTCGACTGCAGAAAAACTAAACTTGCTTTCCGATCTACCTGACATACTTTCCACTTTTTCTAACAGATTCTGCAAATCATTGCTCAATCGCTCCATTTCTCGCACTTCCCCGTGTAGCTCGCTACCTGACGCCGGCTCGTCCGTCTAAAACCCACAGCCACCAACGACGTTGGTCAGAGACACAAACACCACACAAAAACACACAACAGTTAATAAGTATGATACCCATAGCAGTTGCATCAATTCTCTAGCGAACTACTAAATGTCTTGAAGACGCCTCCTTATAAAAACTACGGCGGCACAGTAATCGAGCGATAATATAGAAAATTATTTACTAGTTATGTCTTATAAATAATCGTGATTTTGGAAGGAATAAAACATTTATTTATAGTACTTTTAGGCCGTTATTCTTATTACTTTTGCGGCCGTGTTCACAGCTGTCACCACACACCTTCCCGTGCGAGCCTTCAACCGAAACTGCGCGCGCCACGGCCGGACGGGGGGTCGGGCGCCACCAATGACTGGACGCTACGTCACACTCGTTCGTCTCATATTAGCAAGCGAAACCCGCCTGTCTATGATTGGCTCATTAAACAGCGCGCGCCCGCCGTGCTGCCTATTATCCGTCCAGCGGCGCTATAGCACCCGGCATCGTATCGTGGCTGGGACACATAAAGCGCCAGGTGCGCAGTATACAGGTGTAAGCGGGAGCTGGCCGGGTTGCGATAAAGTACAAACAAGGAAAATAAAATATTTAAGACTCATGTCCCTAAGTATCGACGAGTAATTAGACGAAGGTAAATTGATTTTAAAACGTTCTGGCGAAACAGAGACAATTAAAAGACAATGTATAAAAATGATTATATTCCGACAGATGTACCTGTGAAAAGACCCGTGATTTGTACTGATGGAAGCTACCTGAGTACTGTAAATAGTATATATAGTAATGAATATTAACGTTTTTATTTAACTCGTTACATTAAGTGTGTGACAGGTGTAGACAGGGTGAGCTCTTCCTTTTCATATTCAGAAATTACAACTGCACAAATCGCTCCAAATACACGATAATCCGAATGATATTCGAAGAGTGAGTATTAATTATTTCGTTAAATACAAGTCCATTAAAAGCTATAAAATATTTCACCAAAGCCTGTAGCATTTGTGTCACTGTATTGAAATATTCATGTAATTTAAAGAAGTCTTCTAACTGAATGTCCAATAATTTGTTACTTAAACAGATTGTAATTCAGATAAGCATAGCTGTCAAAAAAACAGAACAAGGCCATTCATTAAAAAATTTAAAGTGATCAGTTTTGATAAATATGAAACATTTGATGAAGTGAATAAGATTAATGTTAATATAATCCAGCTCTGATTAATATTTTAAGTGTAAGATTGTGAGAAAATACGTAATTTACAGCACACACATGTGAATGTAATTTATGAGAAACAATCGATTAGCAAGGAGCAATTTTAATTCTTGATTCATTGCTAAGGTTTAAACATTCATGAAGATATTACTGGCTGGAACTAAATTATGGTTAACCTTTAAAAATCCATCTGAAATCTAGATTCTATCAAATAATGACAGCTGACACTTCAACAGATATTTATAGAACAATTACAGGGATACCGTGGAAATTTTTCCTTTCTTCCTGTTTTCTTGCATTTCAAAGCCTTGCAGAAACTTTCTGGCATACAAAAACATGGAAAGTAGATGCTGTGATACACACCAACACCAGCCAATCAGGGCAGACCTGGGTGTATAAATGGCCCAGGTAAGATTGTGACAGAGCTGTTTCTACCTGTCTGGACAGAACGCAAGGCTATTTGGCAGAGAGAGGGAGAGCCACAGAAGCAGACTGTTTCCAGGAACTGAAGATACAGAAAAGGAGACAGGTGTAAGGACCGGCGAAAGAGAAGAAGCTTTGAAGGCAAGCATGACATCCTTTGAGTCACAGGGCCAGTCACCTCCTCGGTGTGGTCCCCAGTTCCCCAACCTGGGGCAGGAACCTCCAGAACTCGGCTTGTACAGCGACAGCTACTACACTCCACCCTCACTGCCCAGCCCCCAACGGACCACCCCGGCATCCTACGAGCTAGGGGACTATGCCAGCGCCTCGCCAAATCCGTATCTGTGGTTCAATAGCTCGGGAATCAACAGCTCACCATATCTGGGTGGTGGCCCCGGAACCGCGGGCCCTCCGTTTGGCCCCCAGCATTACGGCATGCAGAGGCCCTACCTGGGTGGTGCCGGGACCGGCGGAGTTGCGGGGGAGCTGAATTGGTTCTCCCTGCCTTCCCAGGAGGACCTGATGAAGCTGGTCAGGCCTCCATATTCCTACTCAGCCCTCATTGCGATGGCCATCCATGGTGCCCCAGAACGTCGACTCACTCTTAGTCAGATCTACCAGTATGTCGCTGACAATTTCCCCTTCTACAACAAGAGCAAGGCTGGCTGGCAAAACTCCATCCGTCACAACCTGTCCCTCAACGATTGCTTCAAGAAGGTTCCCCGGGACGAGGATGACCCCGGTAAGTGAATTTTTACTACTTTTGCTCTTCACTGATCCAGTCAGATTTTCTTCATGACCTTGAACCAGTAAAATATCAGAGCTTAAGTGAACAGCTCTACTATTTTATAAAATACGAAACCAAAATATTTTCTAACTTGAGGATATACATTTCTATGCATCGCTGATGGGTATTGTAGTTTATAATCTTACTACTTCGTGTCTCTGTCTAAGACAAATTCTTATTGGTCTTCCTAAATGTCTTTTTCTAAGGTAAGGGTAACTACTGGACACTCGACCCCAACTGTGAGAAAATGTTTGACAACGGCAACTTCCGCCGCAAGAGAAAGAGAAAGTCTGACTCCCTGGGAGGTGACGGAGCACGAGGTGGGCTTCTGAGCTCCGAGTCAGGGGAAGGCGGCGGGCCAGGCAGCCCCAAAAACGCCGGCAGTGCGACGGACATCTCTGGCACACCAGAAAGGGTCCCTACGCCTCCTTCCGCGACCGGGCCCTCTCCTTGCCTCAGCAGCTTCCTCTCCGAGATGTCTGGGGTGACGTTAGGGTCCCTGGGAGTTGGGGAGGACTCCCTGACTCGTGCCATGCCGTTGAGCCTGCCTGGGGACGGTGCCTCAAGGGCCACGTCGTCCTCAAGTTTTGGTGCCTACTCCCCTAACTCTACGGTGCCAGAGTGGGCCACCCCTCTGCCCCCAGTGTCGGCTCTCTCCTCCTCACCTTCCCCCTCCTCTCTCGGCTACACTGGGTCTATGCTCAGCCAGTTCAACAACCACTTCTACTCAGGTCTGGGCTCAACTGGGATGACCTACACCCGGGAGGGCACTGAGGTGTAGAGACTAGCAGCCAGTAAGGCCATGGCACCTCTCCTTCCCCGAAGCGCAGCCACCGTCCCGAATCCAAGGGCCCCACACTCCTCCTCCTGGCGCGGTGGCCTGGCTGTGGGACAGTGAGAACAGGCTCCCACAGAAACTCCTGAGTCAGCACACAGCAGAAGAGGGCAGACACTCCCACGCCCCCGCGGCCTGCCTCAGCATCAGCTCTCACATCTGTGAACTGATCTCCTATCAGCTCTGTTGCTGACGCTATGCCCTTTCATACAAACAGCCCAACTGTCTGTCCTATTATACTACCGCCCGGAGCCTGATGCAGAAACTCAGAGAGGACACTCGATACCCATTTTATTCCCATCTTGGGATAATTGTGGACAGGCAAAGAAAGAAAGAATAATTCTCTGTCACTTGCCACTTGCTAGAGAATGAGAATATGACATATTTATGTATTGTGTATGTAATATTTATGTGCTGTGCATGTGATGTATGTTTACCATTGGCAGCCTTCATTTGGCTCACTTTGAGTACTCATGTGTTCAGACATACATGCAGCTGGGGGACGTCTTGCAGTTCTGTAAACAAGGGCCTTACTCGGGATGAAACCTTAATGTGGCTTTAAAGTGAATAAACATATATTATGATTAAAAATGTGTGAATATCAATACTGAAAAAACTAAACATAAAGTCTTAAACAAATAAAAATAATTACTGTGAAATTTTATTCATCATCACAACAACTTCTGCCTGGCTAATATTCAATAATATGATCAAAATGCATTATCTTGCTTAATACAAACAACTCTGCATTATTCTCTTAACATACATATACTGGTCATTGAATTAGAGCCTTAACGTAATATTACTAGGTTTTACTAGAACATTTTATGCTGATAGCCCAAGGGCAGAGTACGAAAACTTAGGGTAGTTAAAATGTCAACATTTTGAAAGGAGTTTTAGCATATAAAGGGGATTCCCTCAGTACTGACACGTACGTAAATGTGAAAGGGCAAATGTTCAACACTAAGGTTCCTATTATTAGGCCCATATAAACATTATGAATATATATTTAACAGATTATTCCTATGATATCATTTAGATTTTTATTTGGGCAGTCAATAATTGGGCAGAATTCTAAATTCTACGGAAAGTGCTCTTAACGTTCCTGAAATTCACATTATTATACTGGCATGATGTGCTTCTATGCTTACCGTTAAGTTCCTATATAATGAAAATAAAAGAGAATACAAAGCAGGTGCAGTGTTTTCCATAACACTTTATTACAATAAAACGTCATCTGGATCCTACTCCCAGTGACAAAATGACACTCATGTGGTAGACCACATGACATTATAATAAATGTAGCTATAGTCTGTCACAGAGAGCCATGGACCACGGCAAGAGGCCAAGAACTTCGGACTTAATCATTATCATTAAATGCTGCCTGTGCCAAGGCCCGAGAGGAGCAACTGTTGCACCCTAGAGCTACGTACAAATTCTGAATTACTTTAGTAAATATGTCAAGCTGGATAATTATGCCCTTTGGGTTCTTGAGTTTATTTTCCATATATGTTACTATGTTGACGTTTGGGATGTTTAGTTATGTAAGTCATTTGCCTAAAGGATATTTGATTTTGAAGTCGCTTGGCTGGATAGCCTGATTAGGGTCAAATAAAGACGCACAGACGAGAACACATAAACGCAAAAGCAAATCCGAAAGGCAACAATGTCACAAAATGCCAGTTACTCTTTAATTATTAAATAAATTGTTGCAAGGAGCCGAGACCGGATTCAGTTGGCTAATGCCGGCAGAGATACACACGAACGGGGGCCAGGAATTGGAATGGGACAGAAAGAAACCGTTAAACACAAAGAAAAAAAAAACAACAGGTTTGACGGAAAAAAAATATGAACGCTGAAGAAACAGAACTTGTTCGTCCAGCTTCCCCCATCCTGCTAGTCACCTTCAGCCAGGGCGATCGACTCGCTCCCGGACCCCCTTCCAGGTGCTGCCGCTCTTATAACACTTTTTAACAGTGTTTATTTTTGGTGGCATGTCAACTTTTCAGGACACTAATGAACGCAAGATCGAGCCTGTGGATAAAACGAGGAGAACATGGACTGATGAAAGGTGAGAGTGTATATATGGAGCAGCTCCCATCCCGGTGTAATTTGAAACGGCATAATGCCGTGATTGATGTTTAACTGATTCCTGAACACAGTGTGAGAATCGCCGTAGCCCTTCTCTCCCCACACGCCTCCATTGACTGGGGCGAAGGCGGCCAGGGGACAGATAGTGGCTGCAAAGGGGTGCCTTATGATCTCTCCATGTGTCTCACAGAGGAGAGCCGCAGTGAGGAGGGCGTTGTCTTTGCTCCGGATTTGTACGAAACTCAGTCACCCGGTCACCTTCAGTGGAAATGTGGAAGGCCCCTTTCATGTTGTGACCCACCTTGCATGTTCAAGATCTTCGAGGGCACAGTAACTCACTGACCTACATCCTCAAGTCCAGATTACGACTTATGTCCACATGTCTATAAATATAACTGTAACACTGACAAAACAGTAGTTTTTCTGTTTCTGTTTATTATAAATAACGATGGTTGAAAAAAAAATACAACACATTCACAAAATGAACATTATGTTTCGATGTTGAAAATCTGACCTTCACCTGAAGGACATTGTGGTGAAGGTTGATTGTATAAAGAGGGTCTTTTAGCCAGGGGTGCCGTTAGAGATTTTGGGCCTCATGAAAGCATATCATGTCGGGTCCCCAATCTCAATATTTCAAATATTTAAGGGCCTCTGTCACCATTCAAACTCCCCTCCCCCTTTATGGTGTCTCTGTTTCAAGCAATCAACAAAAGCCCAGAGTTTGACCTAGTATAGCTTCCAGGTCCATGAGGAGGAGCTCAAAGTACAGCATGCAAAGCCACTCGTTTTAGCCCTGGGGTAAGACATGGAGAAAGGGGTGAATGACTCCCCTGTGTGATCAACAGAATTCAAGGCAATAAAGGGCCCAAGTGAAGCAGTCATGCTAGGCAAATTTTAGGTGCTATGGAACCTTTGTTGTTTTGGTGTGAGTACTGGGGTGGGGGGGGGGTGTTAGGGGGGGAGCCCTTCAGGGCCAAAAGGCTAAAATGGACATCCATTTACTTGTCTGGTAGATATCTGGTTGGGCATGACTGCTAAATTTAACCGTTTGATCAGCAAGCAATTTGTAATGTAATCTGCGACAGCTATCTTGCACAAATGTTTAATGTAATAACTTATTGTGTCAAGTTAACATAAGAGGACATTGACTTATTTTAAATAACCGCCTTTTAAATGTACAATGTGGCACACGTCTTCTTGGGAAAGCAATTTTTTGTCTTTTAGGTTAGGTGCCATTTAAACTAAGCAAAAGTTTATTTGATTAATGTTTTTTGCATAAATGAATTTGAACATGATTTCTTTCAAGAATGTATAATGATTAATCTCCTTACATGTCACCATATGATAAAAATATAGCAACTTTGAGTATTGTACATGCTGATTTCTGTTTTAAAGTTATATGGATAATGGATATATTTTTTGTTTGTTTTCAATTATCCATTTTGTGAAAGGCATTTTTAAGTAAGAATTTTCAAGTTATTTTAGATAACTGTTAGCTTGTCATGTGTACATCTTATCTGTCACACATAAAGAGATCTGTTTTATTTTTAGCATATGTGAGTTTAGAAAGCCACTTAATCATCCAAGAATATGTCATGTTTGAATCTTTGAATTTTGTATCAGTAAATCTACACTTCTGCATTATAAATGTGTGAAAGATAAACTGGTTTTGATCCCTCTTTGAAATAGGGTGGAACATGACAATAATATTTCAGATGAAAGATTACAACTGAGCACATAAGGTCATCTTGCTTAGTAGGAATGAATCTCTGTGTAAATGACGGTAGAGAGGGTTCTGCGTACACAAGTTCATGCATATGTAGCTGGATATGCTGAAGTAATAGTTTTTTGTGTCGTTTTTTTTCTTCGTTTTCTTCAAAGGGGTCAACGGCTAGTCTGGCTGAGTCATCAAAACCAGAAAATGGGTGCTTATCTGATCGCTGTAATCTCTGACTGCCCTGTTACAACAGCTAACTCAGTTAAAGTTGCCCATCCAAGTAATGAACCCAAGCACCCAGGTTTACTGCTAACTGCCTGTGGATCTGACCACCAACATTAAACAGTTTCTCTTCTGTATGTCCTCACAGAGTACAGCATCCTCACTCATGCGTCCTCGAGATCATGAAGGAGGAGTGCTTAAGGATGCATGTGGCCTCAAAATAAATGACAAAAAAATACAAGACTGATCCTTCATAATCCAAGATTGGAGGAAAGTCTTCTATGAACGACTCCCAGACTCTGTAAATTAACTGCATGCCCTTCGGTCTCAGGAAGGCACCAAAGGCCTTTTATTGGCTCACTGAGCAGATTGTGAGGGCTCAGATTTAAAATTGCTGTGCACGAATCTTGTGGTGGTGTTTTCATCCCCTTTTAGGCAATGCTCTCTCTGCAGTGTTGGTGCAGTTTCAGGCTTTTGTCATTATTACCGAGGGTGCCGAATCTTGCTATAAAAAGAATTAGAATTTAACAAGCAGACATGATGTATGAAATCCCTTTCCAAGACTATGTTAGGCTATGCTGTGATGCCTTCAGGCCCAGATAGAAATTGTATTATGTCAAGATATGACCACTGGTGAATGCAAGACACCAGACAATATCCAGACATTATGTGACAAATTAAAAACACTGGGAGGACTATAAATTAATAAGTGAACAATTAGTTGAGTAATTTGGATAGAGCTACCTGTAGCTCATACCAGTGTCATTGTTCCAACTCCTTCAAGAGTTCATTTGCATAATTGAATGCTGAGTTTGTTTATTGCTAGTAACTGTGACAAAAACAGAGCTTCTCAGTCAGAGTTCATGCATCCACATCAGTCTGGGCACTGGCCTGCTGTGACTGGGAGCTCCTTCATGTCGAACCTGATTTGCATATTTTGTTTTGGGTTAAGGGTCAATCAGCTATGGCACTATCAATGCCTCAATGGAATGTCTCAAAAATGGCAGAAATCACATGACTCCAAAGGGAATTACCCCTGATTTCGAGCATCACACAGAATAGTCAGAATAGTCACACCCTTCCTGTTTCATGATTAATTACCTAAATTTAATGCTATATTTTCAAAATGCAACATGCAATTTTCTATCGGTAGATACATACTGCTTCAAAATTGATATTATTGTCTTTTTACTGGGTCATTTGCCATACCCTAAGGCAATTATTTACCCCTAAACATAGGCAGCATGACAACCATGTACTCTCAACAGAAAATAAAGGAAACGGAAAAAAGGAAAGAAAAAAAAACGGTACCTCTTGGCTTGCCTTTCCTTGCAATGTGGTCTTTGCCATGGTAAGCATCGAATCGGCGGAAAAGAGGAATAAGGACCACGTGGGGAAAAGCAGTTTGGCCACATTGTAATGTGGGGGGGGGGGTGTTTGCCTCCCTGTGTGTGTGTGTGGATTAGGTTTATATTACATTGTGGGGACCAAATGTCCCGCACAATGTGATAAAAACCCCTTATTCTGACGTTGTGGGGGGCATTTTTTAGGTGTCCGCAAATATCAGTGAATGCAATCAAGAAAGTAAAATTACCAAAAGTCTCATATTTTCTTTGGTTACTCATGGTTAAGGTTAGGGCTGGGTAATGGTTAAGGGTGTCATGTTAGGGTTAGGGTTTTCCCCAGAGAAATGAATGGAGAGTCCCCACAAAGACATAATTACAAACACGTGTGTGTGTGTGTGTGTGTGTTTGTAAATACATGGCATTCTTTATGAGCGTTCTGGGAGAGCTGCTTCTGGTGGGGAAGCCCTAATTTGAATTTATGTAATACAATAAATGAAACGTGACAACGGAACGGCGGCAGATCACAGAGTACCATCTGCAGTGTAATGCCGAGAACGAGCAATGATAGAATAACAAGCTGGCGAGATCAGTGCGATATAACATATTTGTATAGCATGTGAGCGTGCCAGTTTGGGGTGGCACCATTGCTGTTAGTATTATTTCCTACCTGCCAGCAGACAGCTTAGCCCTTCCACTCGCTAATGACTGACAGTGTAAGTTACACCTGTGGTGTGAGTCTTTAATGAAAATGAATCCCTCTTAAACTGTAAACTCTCAAGAAAGGGTATTGACAGCTGCAAAGAAAACTGACAAATTACTCTGACAGCACTGGACATGCCTCTTAACGTCAGGCCGGTTGCCTGTGATCAAGGTGTCTGCTGTTGCCGGTCACAAGAAGGGGGTTCTTTCAAAGAGAATGTTTTTCTCCTCCTCATTCTCCATCCAGCCCCCCAAGAATTACGGTGGTATTTGCATAACAGCTGCCTGTGTCCCTGTCATCTGAGAATGGAAACTGAAAAGAATCATCTGGATACAAACTCCCATGGAATTTTGAGATTTTCAGTTTCTCAGTTTTATGAGGCTAGATCGCACGTATTTCTAAAATATGAATTTGCCACATCTACCTCCACCCCATGAGATCTAATTAGCCTAATAATGACCCCCTGAAGCAGCAGAGAGGAACGAGCATTTTTGCATTGCTATGTGACCCTCGCCTCGCCAAGGAGTAGTAGGGGCCCTCTGTGTAACGTGCCCCGTTACTGCTGCACGGCAACAGCAACTCACTAGCAGTTAACAGTTGACATTTTACTCTGATAAGGCTGGCATTGGCCGGCTTCAACTGCTCAGCTCCAGCTTGAAAAGGGATTTGGGGGTAGATCCTAACTGACTGATTCATGCAGGGAACACAGCAAACAGCCTAAACCACTGAAGCCTTTCTGCATTTAGCAAACACTTTAAACAGTGTTTACATTTTTAACCTTACAAATTTATAAATCAGGACGTGATTTATGGAGGCCAGTTTAGTGAAATGTCTTGACTGAGTGTACAAACAGCACTGCCTATTGGATGAAATGGCAACTTATTAGTTAGATGCTGATCCTGCCAGCCAATGACAGAGCATGCTTGAGACGGGCAACATGAACAGTTCCTGGTTTGTTAAAAATGGTTAACCTTGTACTCAGACCGATAAACTCAATCTTTAATTAAAGGAACAGCCTGCTTCAGGGGATTTTTTTTAAGATAAAATCCAAAACGTGCAGCTGTGCAAAGCAAAATTAACTTTTTCTTTACATCTGTACCACTAGGACTGATCGGTGGTTCCGCAGTAATTTTCCAGGAGAAAACAAAACCACATCTATGCACATACGACACCTATACAGACACTATTGACATGATTTACATGTGAACACCTGGGAATGAGGAAGGGGGGGTGTAGGCTCAGCATAATTGTAACAAATGTATTCAAATAAATTTTAAACGTTTAATTTTTATGTCATACACTGAAACTGTCTTGGCAATATTTCCTCGCTGTCCTGCCAATACTCCTTTCCGGCTTAGAGGTTGGCATTGCCACTGCCAGGCGAACATGTGGATGGGTCCCGGGACTGTCTGAGAGGGGAGCGAGGGTTATGGGCTGAGGAACGGTGGTAAAAGAGACAGGGAATCGTCCCGAGAGTGAGAGCAATGTGGAGACAAAGGGAGGTGGGGCACTGTTTGTGTTCCCTGTGTCACTGGTCTTTCCCTTGTGCACAGTGCTCGCTCAGACCTTGCACCGAGAATAGATGTCCTGTTCCAACCTGCTCCACAGTCACCCGGACCCCCATATACCTGCCTCACCGCCAAACCCCTATCTCCCTCCCGCCTCACAAGGATTCATTCAGCAGGGTTGAGAGGCAGGGGGCGGGCTTGGATAACCGGATTAAACACATAAACATTCGCCTGAACGGGGAGGGGGGGGGGGGTCGTGGCCACATAGACTGCTGACCTCCCCGATGCTTCCGTCTTGGGCTGGGATTAGGTTTCCGTCGCGGCACCGGATCCAAGCAGACAGAGATTGTGCTGATAACCCCCCTCACCCAGCACCACGGAAAACCATCCACCCAAAGACAAAGGGACATTTACTAATGAAATAACTGAAAATCATCCCGTCTTCCCCTGCTTTGTGAAACACCTGCGTGAAAAAGCCTCGGCTTGAGATTTACTGCTCCTTGGCATTCATCATTTTAATTTATTTTTATTTTTTTTGTCGCAAATAATTTCCTTCCTGCTTTTGTTATAAGAGAAACCAATTTGGCAGTTTTAACAGGATGGGAGCTCATGGTTTCAGCTGAGAGCTGTTCACCCTGCCCAGAGACGCATTGTGGAATATGAATGAACTGTGTACAGTACACATCAGGGAATGGTGAAAGTTATTATTGGAGGTCACGACCCAGTCCATTTTTCTAGCTGTACATGACTTTGGAGCCCCTTGGAACTAAACAAACAAATATAGAGAGCTTTTTAACTGAAGTGGCGCTGGAATCCAGTCATCCAGCCTAAGAAAATTATCACAGACAGTTCTTGACGAATGTAAGTAATTCATTCTGCAAACTCTTATGTAAGTCACATATTATGTATGTGTGATTTACCTTCCCATACCACGCAAGACACCTTACAGCAAAAACACATATGCCAAAATACTAATATTAAATACTAAAGAACACATATGAAAGAAACAAAAAGATGAAGTGTACATTTACTTTCAGGTGTCTATCGCCTTTGGTATTGTATATACCCTCCATCTCTCTCCATTTTATGAACCTTGTTAAGAAGCTTATTTTGTTTCAGGTCACGGGGTTCCGGGTCTGTCCAGGAGGCTATGGGCACAAGGCAGGGAATAACCCGGGAAGGGACGCCAAGTCATCACGGGGCACTGATGTTGGACATGAAAGCCTAGCTCATAATTTACGTTCTAGCTCAACCTAAAGGTGTTTGATTGGGTTGAGGTCAGGGCTCACCAAAGTCACCCAACCATGTCTTTATGGATCTTGCTTTGTGCACAGCGGCATGCGTACAGAAGAGTGGCAGCTGTTATAGCTGCAAAGGGGGGACCAGCTCCACATTGATGCCTATTTGTTTAGAATGGGACATAAAAGGTCCCAAAGGTGTGAGGGCCAGGTGTCCCAATACCTATGTCCATACAGAAATGTGAAAAAGAAAGAACACCCTCTATCAGTTCTAGGGTCTTGAATGTTTTCAAATTGTGAATAATCTTTCTCACTGCAGAATGATGGACTTTGAATTGAAGGGAAATAGCCTTATAAGCCTTCCCAGATTGATGGGCAGCAATAACTGCTTCTCAAAGACCACTGCTGATGGCTTTCCTCCTTGGCCTGAAAGCTCCTGACCAGCAAACTGCCAGCACTTTTATAGAGGTGGTCACACTTGCTGATGATCATTTAATCAAGTGCATTTGATTGGCAGCACCTGGCTGCTACTTACCCTCTTTATTCCTATGGAAGCAGAACTTAATTTTTCACACACTGCATGATTCTGCATTTTGGCTTAGTTTTTTGTTAAATAAATAATGACACGGCATAATGTGTCATGTGTTGTTGTTCATCTGAGGTTATATTTACCTCATTTTTATGTCATAAAAATAAAACCTTAAGATTGTAAGAGGGTGTGCTTTCTTTTTTACATGACTTTATAGTGTGTGCTGGTAGCCGGGGGTTAAGGAAATGTAGATTTAATTTGGGGTAAACTGCAGAGTCACATCCAAACTGCTCTGGAAGCTGTCCGTCTCTGGAATTCCCTGCCAAATGCACACTAATGCCCACTGGACAGCTGCTGTCTGCACTCTACTCGACCTCCAATACTGTGAATTTCCACTAATGATCAGGGGACCTGCTACACAAACATAACACAGAATTACACGGGAGCATGAGACAGCAGTTACTACAGGTAGGCACAGAGCAGCCGACTTCAGTTGAACAGTCATCTTTGATTAGTCCAGCGCTCCTGGGCTGCTTAAGGTAATTTGGGTCCTTGCTAACGAAGCATCCAGACAGGTCCCTACACATGGGACTCAAATAAGCGGCCTGACTGGACCTCTGAGCGGCACCTGTCAGAGTCGGTGCCTGGTGGTTTCAGCGACGGATTTAGAAAGATCCCTAGAGGCCAGATGCTGCTTCGCCTTAGGCCAGATGCAGGCACTGAAAAATTTGGGTATGAACCACTCATGTCTGTCTTTATAAATCGCACCTGTAGGGGATTGGATTGGATTCAGAATACCCCCCCCCACACACACACACACCTAGGAGAATATTAAGGAAACTGAAGTGTGAGCTGTTGGAACTGACATGAGTTTATTAAGTGCGAGCTTTCCCTGCCAGGCTGATGACAGGACATGCCCACACCTGCCTGGGAGTGAACGTGCAGCAGGTTCGAGCAGAAGGGACGTCCTGGGGCAGGGCTGGCTGGTGCACTGAGGCTCTCACCACCTGCCCGTTACAGACACACACGTGCCACCATAACTACCTGCAAAGAGCCATGACTTCACATTACATCCCACTCCATCGCATCGCCCATGTGTTCCTTCTCTGTTCTGTTTTTATCAAACAAGATGTTTATCATCCAGCGAGTTCACTCTCACAGCAGAAATGCTTAATAATCTTACATAAAATTCCTCCACAAAGCTGCTCAAAATAAAATTATGATTTTATGTGCCAAAAGAAAAACAAAACACAAAATTAACTGCAATGCAACTAGTTTCAAACATGCATTTCTGTTTTTTTCGGTTAAATATTTCTTTGCATAATTAACCCCCAAATCCTTACTTCCCTCCCTGCACCTAAAAGTACCTGAGAGCTAATCCCAAGTTATCCGCTCAGTATTAGTGTGATGTCATACATGCACTTTATTACAGTTATGTCTTTATACGTTGACACCATGGTCATCAGGCAGTTTACACAGAGGTACTTTCTCGTTTCCTTCTGGATAGTGATCCCATGCGTGCATTATGTCACTGCCGTTTCCTGCGAGAGCAACATGTAAAAAGCAACCAGACAGAGAAGCATTAAATCGCTCATCACTGTTTCTTGTAAATGTGTTTTTACAAAGACATTTACGACTCGGACAAGGGAGCACGGTGCTGCATTTCAAGGTGCATGTATACTACTCACCTCGGGCACAGAATTATTGCTCAACAGTGTGTAATTGAAATCAATAAATCTATAACTACAGCTGTCCTCGCTCACAGTGGGACAAATAAGCAACTGTCAGACAAACAGACCACATCAAAAGTGGGGGAAAAGTAGAGGATTGCTAGACAGAGAGTGAGAAAGTGACAGGGATTGTGGAGAGAGGCTGGGGGTGAGTAATGAGTGTATGCACTGTTCTCTGCATTGTGCACACATTCAGCAACTTTCTGCCAGTATGGACAATTTTCAATTCAGCTGGCATCGTGATGGGAGAACCCACATTATTTCCATGGCCTAATTCTTAAATGAATTTAAGTCTTTTAATGCAAAATGCATGAAACCCAGTCAAAATGTTTTTATAAGTATTCAAAACACATCAGAGATTCTCTCTTTAACAGACTAGAAGCCTGCAAGCATTAGAAACGCTAGAAGCCCTATGGACAGTAACGTCTCATAATACCAGCATGTATGACTAACTGTAACAATCTGTAGTTGAAATCTGTATTGAATAGGTCTCTCTGCCGTCACCGTGGAGACACAGTCCCTAGCATGCTCTACCCCCGTCCCCTCCGCTGTCACTTGAGAGCCCTGTGCCTTCATATACTGACTTTCTGTTACACTTTTGCACCTCGGCCTCGTTGCATTGGCTCATCATGAGTCATGTGACACAAAGTAGTGATGGTCAGTATGATAACATTAGCAGGTGCAGGTTGAGATGGGGGGGTTACATGCCCCTGGGAACAGTGTAGCCTGGGGGTGGCAGAGGGTAGGCTGCGGATCAATGTGGGGAAGCGTGAGGCACTCGGGTACAGATCAGTCTGGTTCTAAAACACTAGGTCAGAAGTAGCAAATTGTTGCTTGTTACCATTGTACCGTAATTACATAATGCGCTACATCTGATGATGCGTGTGGGTAAATGCAGCAAAGACCACAACATACGCAAGGCAGTCTGGCCACTAGGCGATGTTGCAAATATTAAAGTATAAACGGGGCGTGAGTTTGGCCGTCCCCCACAATGCCTTTTCCGGATGGAGCGGGCCGAAATCTAGACAGCCCAGGTATTGTTGTCACTAATCGGATTACTATGAAATAGTGTAATACAAAAACTGTAAAGCACAGGCAGAATGGCAGAGAGAGTCAGACCTGCAGGCTGATCATTTGATCAAACTGAGTTAAATATCAACATGCAGGGATCCTAGAAGCCGCGTTACAGGACCTTGACATGTTAGGGGGCAATGAGTGAGGAGCTGACGCCGATAATGAAGAGATGCAATATTACCGATGATAAAAGCAAACGGGTACGTGCACCCGCAGCTTAGCTCCATGAGCTACAGAACACTACAGCTGTGTGACTACCTGCAATACAGAATAATAACATTAAATGGTCTTCTTATCTCCCACAACCTCGCTCTCCATAAGAGCAAGCTTGGCTGTGGAGGGCAGCCACCTTGTACAGTGCCCAGGGAGCGGGAGCTTAAGGACCTGGCTCAAGAGCCCACACACATGCCAAGGCAGGGCTTGAACCAGCAACCTTCTGATCAAAGGCACAGAGCCTAACCTGCTGAGCCACACTTGTAAACAGATGTACAACATAATGTGGCTTGGCTTGGAATATTTCAGTTTGAGGGCAA
>JAODKK010000002.1:13711369-13725753 GCA_026774405.1 Petrocephalus microphthalmus | reverse complement strand
TATCTATCTATCTACCTTAGCATTGAAATGCTTGTCGGAAAGCTCACAAAGAATACTTATGGTATGGAAACTTTACCAGTGGTATGCTTGGACTTCATCTTGCAAGACAACAGATACTTTTTTCCCGAAAACTCCCCCAAATGGCTAACATGATTTAGACAACACATAAGGTACACTTAAGTCCAGACCTTTAAAAATAATAAGTGGATTAAAAGACTGAGATCAGAGTCCTACACCCCTTTAAATAATGGAATTGTTTTGATGGAAAGCTGTTAAAGACTTTCTTCCCAATTAGTTTTTTAATAGGCAAAGGTAATTAATTTTGTGAGATGAACTTTGACCTTGAAAAAGACAAGTCAGACTTAAGCAAAATCTGAATTTGTGAAACTGTCTTGCAAGATGAATTCTAGGCATACCACTATTCAAGTTCCCGTACCATGTAAAAATGTAACTAATGGCAAAAAAGATGCCACTCCAAGCATACCAAATGTGCTCTCTTTCAAAGGAAAAATAAAAAAAAAAACACTTCAAAAGTAGGGCTACACAATACCACATCGCAATGTACTTGCGATTATTTGGCACATGTGCAATAATCACCAGGGCTTCAGATGACGGGCAAAAGATTTGGCCAGCCGCCAGCTTTTCAATACTATATGGGCTATTAATTATGCCCACAATTTGGTAAGCAGATTAGTAGTATGCCTAAAATATTAGTAATCTGTTTATCTACAATCTCTTTGTTTAAAAGATGATGTGGCTTTTGAGCTGCACCGTACTTCACCACCACTTCGGTGCTTATCGCTTCCATGATTTACGGAAATGATAATATGTAGCAGGCTCCATTAAACGAATTCAATAAACATGAGGATGCGCTGAATTTATACAGATTTATCTACTTATCTACTAAGTAAACGCCCATATAGTACCGAAAAGCTGGTAGCCGGGCAAATGTTTGCTTATCAGCTAAAGCCCTGGTGATTATTGCACATGCAGCATACAATCGCGAGTACATTGCGATGTGATATCGGGCAGCCCTACTTCAAAGCTCTTAAAGGTATGTGTAATTTTCATGTTAGACTTCCATCAAAGGCAAAAATAGTGACGCAAAGGCCATTTGTTGAATTAAAATGGAATGGCTCCTGAAGGGCTATGATGCACAGAATTCCTGTCCAGCCAGTGCAAGTTTTTAAGCTTATCTATACAACCGGCTACCTGTCCATCTCATTTCACAAAGCAACCATTTTGTCATTGTATGCATACACCGACTAACTTTTAATCAGAAGTGTTCAGCCCAGCTTCCAAATCTTTAAATTTTCTGCATTTTGATAAATGAATAGAGGAATTTTAAAGAATCGGGCCAAACATTTCAAATTCCTGATGGATCATAGTGACAGATTTTCTTAAACACAGAAGCAAAACACAGCACATGGTTTTACCACATGGAATAGTAAAACTCACAACATAATAAGCATGTTTGAGGACAGATTACCTAAACAGAGTCCTTGCGATCTGAACTGCTGTCCCCTTACAGCAAATGTGGCAGATTCTACAATGGCCAGAGAAACAACATTACATCTGCTACCCGTATCCTGGGCTAGACTTCTCTGGAAGTACAGCCTTATTATAGTTCTAAGGAAGTCAGGACGTGGGAGCCGGTTTCTATTCCAAAACTGGCATATGAAGGAGACTGTGGTGTCATATTTCTATGCAAAATGAGTGCCAACAGGGCTATTTACATCATTAGTAAGTGCATGTGTGTGTGAAAGAGACAGAGAGAGGTGAAAAAGACATACAAGCTGAAAATTTTGAGAACCGTTTAAATACTGAGCTCTGGGGAAAATTACATTTATTAAGCAGATCAAGTTAAAAATTAAGACGACAATTTTGGCTTCTCTACATTATGTACTAATAAGAAAAACCCCTTACAGTCTTCGCCGTGACATTCCTTCCCTAATTTGGAAAGGTAAGTCTAGTGACTCTGACTCAGATTGACACATATCCCAATTGTATCTGCACTTTGTCTATTTGCAGTAGCCTGCGACTTCGTGCATACCCTAAATTACATTTTTGCACCTTGTCTATAGCATTATTTCAGTATTGCGTTTTATTTATTTTGTTATTGTCTTGCAACTTGTCTTAATTTAGATGCACCTGGTTGTTATGACAACTTAACTTTAATAACCCCCAGGGGAAATAATCTAACGCAGACCCTACCAGTCAACTACATCACTAATGCATCACCAGTAGAACACTGGACAAAATGCCTGCAGTACCTGTAACTTGGATATTTGCCCTTTTTAAATTTATTCGCAGGTGGCTTTATCCACGAGGTCACGTGACCGGCTATATTAAATAGTATAAAGCATTCATCCTTATCCGGCGCTTTAAAACCATAATCTAAAAGATTACCAAGAAATTCGCCAAGAAAGAGGGCCCTCAGTCCTGGGTTCATGCAGTACCTCCAAGGAAAACTAAGCACAAGTGACCGCAGGAGGGGTTTCTGACCCAAAATTATAACAACGTCCCTTTCAGTGATATTCAACACAACCCGGGCCTTTGCGACATCATGACGGGGAGGGGGTGCCCCCCAAAAGTTAACAAGTCTAATGCAGAGACACCCCGCACATACAGCTGTTTTCGGCCACGGACAACAGGGTTTTAGGGTCTCGCTTTACTTTCAGAGAAGTTTCCGTATACCTCCGCTACACTGACGACAGACACGTCCTAAGTTCCCAAAACGAAAGTACTTACTTTAATTACTCTAGGGAGGTCCGTTTGTACAGCGATCAATCTTCCAGTCGATTTCGGTCAGATGTACACAATGTTCTTCGATAAAAACGTAAACGACGAGAAACCCATCGGAACCACGCGGTCCGAGCAGCTGTCAGCGGCCAGCGGCGGGCGCCTGGCGCCGGGCTCCGCCGACCGGCCCCCGCGATGCTACGTGATCCAGCGCCGACCGCGAATGGATTCCGCTCCTTCACCGAAACGGCCGACTTCGTCGGGCGAACCAGCACCGGGCCGCCGCCTTACACACCGGACGCCCTTACAGCTCACAGCTCGGTTATATCTCGCCGTTTTTTCAGTTTTCCAGAATCGTTAATTAAAAAAAATTAAAAGTTTGGTTACTGGCGAGCTGCCCACAAGCACAAGTTAGTCCCTAACAACGAAAAGCAAAATCCATCATGTGAAGATATACACACACATTTGTGTAACTGGGCTGTTAATTTTTATAATAATTTCCAGAGCGGTTGGGAGCGAAGGCCGAGCGGAGCCTCGCCGCCCCTGGCAGCCACACGGCCGTCATGTGACGCCTCCCCCCCACCGCTACACTACAACTCGCCCAATGTAAACTTTGAAATAAAGCCTATAGAAAAATGCGGAGGGTGAGATCTTATTAAAAAAAAAAAAAAAACAACATATATTCCTACAAGTAGTTTTCACGAAGCCCAATAAACAGTCATCGGTTATTATCAATTATTTCTCAAGTTAACGTTAACAGTACAACCGGCGCCCAAAGCTCATACAAAAATATAAACCCATTCTCTACTAAAAGATAAACCTATTATCTAACGAGACATGCTGAAAGTAAACATTAATGAAGTCAATACATTAATTACTCATTAACAGCACCAGAATCAGATCAGGCAGGGACCGTAACCGCGAAACTAACTACAAAGTGACAACTGCAAACTTTAAAAGGGCGTTTAAATGTCACAAAGGCGGGTTACGTGCTCTGTTATTACCTGAAATTATTCTTCGGGAGGAAGGAGAGTATTTTCCCCAAATCTTTCTTCTGCGTCAAGAGCATACAGCGAATTGCCATACTTCGGATCAGCTCCCTCTGCTACTGCGGCGCAACCCCGCGAGCGCTTCCCGGCGTGCCTTGCGGCCGGCCACGCGCGCGAGCCGGCTCTCCCCTAGTGACCTCATCACCGTCGCTTTGGCATGCCGAACGCGCTCTGAGCTCCAGCGCCGTTTCCGCCTCTCGGCATTTGAGTAGTTTGTAGTTCATCAGTTCATTTAACCGCAATATTTGATATTTGATTTTTATTCAAAATACTGCACGATGCAACGAAAACTAAAAACTGAATTTAATAGGTCTGTTCACCATTGTAGACTTAAATGGAAATTTGAATGTTTTACTAAATTGTGATTTTACAGTCCGGAATTCAGAAACCGATTAAAATTGAGTATATATCTTAAAGTAAATCCAGCTAATCATAATAAGCAGTTCAGCATGATTCAGACTATTCACACTATACTCTTCCACATTACCTGCTACTAATGTCAGGCCTACCTTAAGTTATTAAAATGAGAAACGTGGATTTCAAGTCTGTGAAGTACATTTGTTTGCAATATATTTGCCATGCAGATCTGGCAGTGCAGTGTCATTGTTTCCCAAGAGATTCCCTTTTGGTAACAACAATGTGTGCCACATCTCAGTGGGTGAGGGGCCACGCTCGTTTATTGCGTTTAAGGACCACCCTGCCCCCTGCTGTGGACGGCTTCCTGTGTGTGTGTGTGGTCAGGCACAGCTGAAGGGGAGATTCTCTGATTAACGACTGGCCTGTTCACACCATGGCCCCACACTGCTAGATGGTCTGAAGACTGACACATTATGCGCACATTCTGTCACCTGTTAAACAGATTATATCTTGGTTACTGATTTGGTGCACAAGATGCAAATTTAATGAGTTCTTTAAAAATTCCCCAATAACCATCTCCATGTGGAAAAAGTGTAATGAAAAACAGTAAAGTGCTATGGCCAGATGAGGGTTAATTAGGAACTCTAGCTGAAATAATTAAACTATAAGCTCTGCAACAGAATCACCATGGTTTATAACAATGACTGTCCTAAGTTGTGAACGTAATTCAGTATTTGTTGATCCCAAACTATTACAGAGACTATGGCCAGAACAGCCTGGAATTTGTCAAATTGCTGTGAAATATTTGTTTGGCTGTTGACCAGGATGTTTCAGAGACAATCTTTAAGAACTTTATTATACATTTTCCTTTAGCCACAATGACAACATTGCCCAATAAAAATAAAAACATATACAAAACATATATCTGTCTTTTTCCTGTTTTACAGCAGTATAACAATATAATACTTTAAAATACTTTGCTTAAATCCTCTTGCTGAGTATCTCACAGTATTTGCATTCCCTCCTCTTTAGTGTTGACACTAAAACAGTGTCTTTACCATCTTCACGCATTTCCTCCAGTCATGGAACACTTCCTCCATCCAGGTCCTTCTGTCTGCTGCTTATCCACAGAAAGGAGTCTCGCAGTGCGCCGCCGTCTCATAATCTACTAAGTGCTCCCCATGTCTCTCCGATGATATGAACCCCAACCATCTAATGTGTCCTGAAGGTCTGTCATGGTAACACCATCTCCAGTTTCCATGGCACAGTATGCTCTCAAATCGTCCAATCAGGGGAAGAGGGCAGTTTGTAAGCATTTTAAAGTGTGTCCTTGCGTGTGTCTGCCTGTGTCCGCATCTAGGGCCACCCCTCTCACCAGTGACACATGACCCTCCAGTGCGAATGCCTATCGAGCAGAACCTTCTTTATGTGCCCTTCTTCAGCTCCCATTCCTGTGCACAAACGGTAAGCAACAACTCATTTTACGTTCTTTACCGGAAAGATAGAAACCACAGTTCAAATTGTTTGTGAACAAATAGCAGAATCACATCATGAAAAATGGATCAAGCAAATTTTCATATAAAGGTAATTAACATTTAACATTAAACATTTCAGTCATATAAATGTACATTCCTGACTAAAACCTCATCCATCCATCCATCCATCATCCATCCATCAATCCATCCATCCACCAATCTTACTATCCGGTACAGCGTTGTGGTGAACCCAGAGCCTATCCCAGGCATCACAGAGTATAATGTAAGGAATTCTGTGAATGAGATGCCAGCCCATCACAAGACACACACACACAATGGGCAATTTGGAGGCACCAATTCTAGCAGTATGTTCCCAGGCTGTTGGAAAAACCCCCCAAAGCTCAAACCCAACGAGGCCCCTGCCACGTCCCCCCCCAAACTTCACTCTGGGGGCATCAGCATTAGCATTAGCATGCACGCGAGCCCAGGTCACCTTTGCCTTCTGCATCACGCTCCCCTTGGTGGATGCGTAGATGGAGGGTGGGCGCTTTCGTATTTCGGAGGCGCAGTTGACTGGCAAAGATGAATCACTGTACGGGCCCTCGGCTTTACCATCCTGGAGGCAACGTGCAGGAAATATCGGGAGAAGTTCCAGTGTGAAATTGGGGAGTGATCCACAAAGGCTGAATCCATAAACCTGCCCCGTCACAGGAGGTCTCATGAGTGACAGAAGTGACACGTGCAGGCTGGGATTACCATGTCCTGACAATAGTCTAACCCTGATGTATATTAATCAGTCTAATCACCCTGATTCCCATTGGGTTCAACCAGGCAGTGACTAATGCTGCGTTGCATTTGAACTCATAACTCGGAAATTCCAAGTTTCTAGTCGGAAATTTCAACAGGCACGTCCCCTGAAATCGGAATTCCGACCCTGAAGTTGGAATCTACACAACCCCAACCTCAGAATTCAAGATGGCTACACCCTTTATCAGCAGAAATTAAAGCTGTAGCTTTATGCTGTCTTATTTATGCTGTCTTATTTGTGGCTCATTAAAATTGGTTGTATACACAGTAATGTCCACCCACTATCTGTGGAAGTGTTGCTATGGTGTTTTTATGCAAAAAATAATCAATAATGAGTTGTTATCAAGAAAAGGAGGATTTCAGAAAAGCAAGATTTCTTGCGTTGTCAGATAACTTGTCAGATTTAAGGTAGTCTTTGCTAAATGTAAGTGAACAAAGATAGAGATAATGTAAACCAGGGTAAATTAAATCTGAAGTTATCCAGCTAAGCAAGAAATGTAGCTTTTTTGCAACAGGTCTCAGTATTGCTAAATGGCTTTCTGACTTGGTTAACTGGAATGTGTGACGTCATTCCCATTTCCGAGTTCCGACCTCCGAGGTAAATGGAATGCGGCATGACATCATGTGGACATCCTACACCTAAAAGTCTGCCCTGAGCCACCAACATGATTAAATTTCTTGAAAGAAATGTTGATAACCATGGTTTGCTCCTGCTGCATGAGGTCAGCACCTTGGGTGCCTGCTTGACTTCCACCGGGGCTCCCAGCACCCCGCCTGCCAGCGACTTCTTCAGGCTCTCCTTCACCTCGGTCAGCCTAAGCTCCAGATCCACCCGCTCTGCCTCCTTCCCCCGGCAGCCCTCCTCCAGCTGCGCCACGCGCTCCTCCAAGATCTTCTTTTGTTTACCTGTGCAGGCAGACGCATGCTGCTGGATCCATCTCGCATGTCAGATGCCCCATTTCCAGCGGATTTTCTGCATCCCAACTAGTGGCCTATTTTATGTTCTGACAGTAGGGGGTGCTCGAACTCCAGGAGTTCTAACTAACTAACTTCTGCACCTAACCCTAACCCTTCCTTCAGTTTGACATACAAGCAGTTAGATGACCTGTGACCAACCAAAGCACTTCAATCTTTAACTGGACCATATAGCATGAAGTTACATCCAGGTTTTTTTAACAAATCAGTGAGCAAAACTGGAAGCAGTGAGCTCCTCGTCCTCCCCTCTTACCTGTAGTGCCCTACAGCTCCCCCTCAGCTTCTCCTCGTACCCGTAGCGCCCTTCAGCTCCCCCTTGGCTTCCCCTTGTATCCGTAGCGCCCTACAGCTCCCCCTCAGCTTCTCCTCGTACCCGTAGCACCCTACAGCTCCCCCTTGGCTTCCCCTTGTACCCGTAGGGCCCTTCAGCTCCCCCTCAGCTTCCCCTCGTACCCGTAGGGCCCTTCAGCTCCCCCTCAGCTTCCCCTCGTACCCGTGGTGCCCTTCAGCTCCTCTTTGGCTTCCCTCTTTTCTTTGCGCAGCGAGAGCAGGCTGCTTCTGATTGCATCCCTCTCCCGTTCCAGTGCCTCCTTCTCCATCAGGTACTTCCGCGCGTCTTCCTCAGCACGGGTCTTTCCATATTTCCCATACTGATTCGCATCTAGAATGGCAGAAGACCGGCATGGAGCTCATGTTCTCAATCAGGCACTGCACACATGCTCTCCTAAGAGTCAAACAAGATGTCAAAAGGTGACTGGCTTGACCTGCGGGGTGGTGGGAAGGGAAAGTATCCTTCCCACCTCCCTACAAGCTTCTAGAGAGATTAGAAAGACTGAGGGCTCAGAGACCCCAAGAACAGCCTGTAAGTCTCCGGTTACTCCATATACCCATGGCAAGACAGGGCCCGTCTTTGAAGTATTCGCTCCCCAACTTTCATTTGACAGCCCCCCACTATAAAGCAGGCAGAGTGACACAGGCAGTAATTGGGGTTGAGAGCCAGGGAGAGGCGTGACAGGTATATATATGCAGCCAACCTCACAAGGGCTCACTGCTGAAGTCCCCTTGCTCTGCTTGTCTGATAAATGCATCTAGCTGAGGAACTGCTTTATTGACTGCCATTGTGTACATGTTAACACACAGTTTAAGATTGCCCTCCAACAGCCTTTAATGTGCCTGTAAGGTTCTGAATAGTGGCTTTTAGAAGGAGAGGCAAAACCGGTACAAAGAATGGGAAAACAGAGAAGTAAATTACTGCTGTGCATACTTGATTCAGATTTCAGAAAAGAAGCCTTAATCTTTAGGTGTATTCTCTGGGTATCATATTGAAACACAGATCTTAGACCAACAATTAACACACATATAAATCAACTGTGCTTCAGAGAAATGAAAAAGATGAAAGCAGATGCGATCTCCAGTGCCAGAGGACCATAGCTCATCTCAGAGACACCTTGTTTCTACTCCACCGCAGAGAAAAGCCTTGCCCCACACAGAGCCATAAAAATCACAGACTGTCCAGCACAAGAGATCAGCGTCAAGGACCCTTACTGGAGCCATGCCGCTTGACCGTGACCAGGGAGGTGGCCTTCTGGGTGTCTCTGCTGGAGAACGAAGAGTGACGCTTTACTGGAGCTCCTGGATTAGGGGCCCCTTCTTCAGGCTGTGTGCGGGCAGACAGCGGAATGCGAGGGAGATAGTGGGAGAGCGAGATTGACAGCACATGAGAAATGTGGACGAGGGAAGGAGAGAGAGGGGACGAGGGAAAAAGAGAGAGAGGGGATGTGGGAAGGAGAGAGAGAGGGGAGGAGGGATGTGAGAGAGAGAGGATGAGGGAAGGAGAGAGAGAGGGTATGAGGGAAAGAGAGAGAGGATGAGGGAAGAAGAGAGAGAGAGGGGATGAGGGAAGGAGAGAGAGAGAGGGTATGAGGGAAGGAGAGAGAGAGAGGGGGCGAGGGAAGGTGAGGCTGATTATTACTACACCATAAAAAATGAAATCCGGAAAATAAAATGTTTTCAATAATCACACCATCAACTATCAAATAAAAGGAACAGATCTCAAAGACCATGGGCTCTTAGTAACGTACATCATACAAACTGCAAAAACCCTCTTTCTCCATCCATAAATCAGCTCAGTTTAATGGCTTCTTGAGAAAAAAAGTAATAGCCGTAAGTGTTTAATAAACACTGGTTCCTGCAGAAATATTCAACCACAGAAGAACAGTTGTTTTATGTTTATTTTGAAATCACCTCAGGGTACTCCAAAAGTCTGAGCAGCCTTTGCGTCATCAAGAGCGCCAACCAGCTGCATGCCTGCCAGCTACAACAATGCGGACGGGGTAAAGCCCTTAAGCCAAGAGAGTGTGGGCAGCGCCCCCCCCTGGCAGGACGGTGCGCGGCGGCAACTAGCTCAGTTTACATAGCAGCTATTCTGTCAAACAATCTACAGCCAGACTAACTGCCTGAAGGAAACTACCATCCCATCATGAAATCAGCATTTTTAGAGCTTGTTTTATTAGCTTTATGCTTGAGAGTCAAAGCAATAAATTTGCTTTAAAATTATTTCAATTGTCTGATTAGACAGGATCAACACAATTCACTATATAACTACATACAGTATTACAAGTATAGCAGTTATAATTTGCACACATCAAACATTACACATGCCATATTTTTTTCCCCTTTTGTTTGTCACGTAATATTTTCCAGTTGTGCTCGGAACATGAGCCTGGTCATACGAGCAACCCGTGGGCTGTAACCCAGAATCGGTCCCCGTGGCAGAACGCCGGTTCCGATCCTCCTGCGGTGAGCGATCCTGCACATGGAGCCCTGCTCACTGACTGCAGGGATTTGGAGATAATCCAGGAGAGCAGACAGGGCAGACGGCTGCAGCTCGCCCGCTGGCTAAAGGCGCCATGAGTTAGCATGTTTGGGGTGGGGGCTCTTGGCGTACCTCTGTATGTTTGTGTGAGTATGGGGGGGAAGGCGCAGTGGGACTAAGCATGTCTCACTCTCACACAGAGGCATGGAGGACAGAGCCCTCAAATTCCAGTGAACTTCAAAGGAACTCCTCTGTTTGGGAATTACCCAGAATTCCCCTGGGCTTACAAAAATGACACATCTCATTTATCTCTGCCTATCATCTGCTTGCGGCTCCCCTCACTAATAAACACACAGGAGAGAGTAGTAGTTAGTAGGCCTAAATCAATAGTCTCTATAAACACAATAGTCCGGCCAAATGTGGAGCATTTATAACAGGGCTGTACGTCCCACAGGTGGGCCGCTGGGCGCGGTGAAGCAGGACGTGCTAACAGACGGGGTTTCTGGGGAGTTACTGGGCCAGATGCAGTGCACATTGCTGCAGCTGAGAAAGATCAGCAGCTGACCTTACACGAGATAATTAAGCAATAGACGCCAATCTGAAAGACACTGTGAAAATGTGGCAAAACGATTTGGCTTAGAATGATAACGAAACACTTTATATATAGTGCTAAATTCTCAGAATTAACAATTGACAGAAATAGTGTGTATTATGTGGTCACATTCCACACAAGGCCAAATTAGTATTCGTTTCAGATAAATAACCGGATACCATCATGTGTTCGACAGCATCGTACATCATACATTACCATCTTGACCTTCCTGGCAATATGACAAAAAGCACGATGGGATCTCCTCGCAAGTCTCCTTTAAGCACCACGCTGGAAGCGATACCATTAAAAAAATTGTAGAAATTGACCAATCAGAGAGAAAAGCTTGGATTACCTCATTATACTGTTGTTGCTTTAGTTCTCCAAAGCGAAACAGTCCCTAATGCAGCTGGATGGTATTTCGCTTATATACAATCCCGATGAGGTAGATTCAGAGGCCTGCAGCTGCACCATTATCTCAAATACAGCCTTCAGGTTAGAAGGCACTGTCATTACCCATCAAGCTCTCTGCCGGCCCAGAAGCCACCCCCCCCCAGTCATCCCTCTCCACTATGAATCATTAAATCAAGCGGCACACACCTGTGCTCTTTCATAGGGCACCTCGTCGTAGGTCCTGGAGTCCATGGACGCACTGCTGGAGGAGGTGGCCCACCTGAGCAGAGGAACGTGGAGATATGCAGCAGACAGAACCGGCATGGTTTCAGCCAAGGGCGGGACGATATGTGGGCCAGTAGAGCTGGGTCCTTAGGGTGTCTTTAAGTGAGAAGGTGTCTGTCTATATTTTAATGGCAAGGTGTGCATCTCTTATTATAATTGTGTACAAGCAGATCACGGCTGATATGAGTAATATGGTCCACAAACCCTTACATAAGCTGAATTTTACAAAACTCAAGACACCTAACAGCAACACGAGAAAAAAATATACTAGTATTGAACACATAAAATCAATGAAGAGAAAGTTTAAATACTGTACAGGCATATGTTGCTTTTTGAGTTAGTGATTCTGTAAACTCTATGCATCTCATTTTTTGTTTTTCAGTAAGTTTTACATACAATTTGAAAGCTGCCCACATTGCATATTTCAGTAAGCATCGATATTGCACAAGCAGCTATGGAAGATGGATGGATGTTGTATTTTTCAGTTGGCTGACATCTATGGGTGGCACACATGCACACGCGAGATGAGAGTGACATTACGGGGCACTGGCGCTTTATATCCGCCACCATCTTGCTGAGACCTGCGCCCAGGGGGGCAGAGAGAGCTCCGGGCCGCTCGGACTCACAGGAAGGAGTGCCGGGCAGCGTCGCGGATGTTGGCGATGGTCTCCACGTCCACGTAGTCATAGTGCAAGGACTCCGGATCTGTGGAGCAACCGGTCCCAGCCAAGAGGATCCCCAGCCAGCGGCCCATCTCTTCCGAGCAGCTGGCCTTGTGGGTAAATGGGGACAGGTGGGGGTCATAAACGCGGGACACCAGCAGTGTGCATACGGAAACCCCCCCGTTCGGGCTGACCCATGTACATACAGACCCTTTATGCTCAGGGCTTAAAATAAGAAGTGAGAAATCTGACCCCCCCCCCCCCCCATACCTCTAATGCTGCTACTTCGTTGCCCCCCCGCAGGATTCGGAAGGCAAAGGGGTGCTTGGGCCCCAGGCCGGGCATGACCTCGCAGCCTGCGAGCGCGATGGCGCTGAGGTGGGTGCGCTGGTCCCCGCGGTCCCGGTGGAGGTAGAGGGACCCCCCCCGCACACTACACCACCGCTCCTTCCAGCACTGGCTCACCAGCACGCTCAGGTACCCTGGGGCGGGGGGCACATGGGGGACGAGCTCCAGTCAGCTCCAGGGAGATGGGGCAGCTGAAGAGGGATCAGCGTCCCCCGTAATGAAGCGGCCGCCCCCGGGCGCTCGCTCACCACTCCGAGGGTCGTCGTCGTCGGGCGAGGAGGTGCGGTTCTCCCCGGGCTGCGTGGGCTTCTTCTTGGAGAAGCTGATGATGCGCGTGATCTTGCGCCCCGCGGCCCGACTCACCGAGCCAGTCAGTTCCGACAGCGGGCCCCGCTTAGCCTTTCCTGCGGACACACACGCACGTACGCAGACGCGTCAGCGGCTCCGCAAAGCGCCGCCGAAAGAGGCAGAATATAAACTATCGGGGGAAATAAAGGAAAGGACGACACCCTGCGCTACCCGTATGTCCAAGACGTAGAGGCGGAGGGCTAATAACGTTTGAAACATCCCAGAGAAGGCGTTGCCACGCAGTACGCAATGGGAGGTCAAAAGGATGGGAAGGGATGCCGCTCACGTACGCTTCCGTGGAGCCTAATGTTCATCTGGCCTGAAAGGATTTCTGGGAAATAGATTAGAGGGGGTGTAGCTGTGAAAAGCAGCCCAAGTGCCAAGATCTTACAGATAAACGGCACTGTAATATTGCACTGTAACACTGCTGCTCACTGCTGGTTTCGTGTTTCGACATCACCCTCGTTTTCATTTATTCAGAGTAGTCAGAGAGCAGCGGCAAAGGAGCCATTTATTACAGGGTCTGATTTCGTACAGCACAGTTTTATCCACAGCAAATATATGAACTCGCGGCTTTAAATCCTGTCATTTATACAGCTGGACTGTCGCTGCCAGCCAGGGCTGCGGGATCTAAACAGAGCTTCCTCCCGAGTTCTCCATATCGTCGCTGTGGATACTGGGAGTCCATGAGGCGATGCTGGAAACCGTTTATTTTGCCACTTGCCAGGCGACGTGGCCACCCCCGTTAATGTAAACATCTACTCATGAGATGAAGCATCCCTCTCCTACATCCCACATGAAGAAAAAAAGAAAAACGCCCAGCCTCAGTCCAACCGGCCCTGGGCAGAGGGAAAATATTAATCAGCTGCTCTGGGAGTGGAGTAGGCCACAGGGCTGGAGGCGGAGGGGGAGAGGAGGCAGGGCATGCGAGGGCCGGCCCGGGAACCCTGCCTCCCCGCCCACATTAAAGACACAGGAAGAAGAGCTGCAGCCACAAGCTTCCTGCCTGGCCTCTTCCTCTTATTGTCTCTGCATGACATCAGAGCTTTTGGGGGGCCACAGACGCTTCTGTGGCCACCTGGAAGGTCACAGGGTCACACAGGAGATCTGGCTTTGCTGTGCGAGAGTTTTATCCACTCACTGTTTATGCCAGGTGGCATTGTGGTTCAATCTGTGACTGAAGACCCAAGAAGTAGTGGTTCTGATTAATAGAGAGGAACATCCGGGTGAAATTCAGGCACGGAGATGGTCAGCTATGGGGCCTCACCATGCTCACGGCTGTCCCTGGTGAGGGTGGAGGCGTCTCCTGTTGCCACGCTGTCGGAATCAGAGGTGTGCTTCTCAGGTGCCAGCCTCTGCGAGGCCAACAGAGGCAGGATCAGTACAGCAAATACATGTACACAGAGATAACCACCACAAAATCATCATATGGTTTAAATGAAGGGAAACATACACACAGAGAAATAGACAGTAACAGAGCCGTCATCCACATGCGCGCACACACACGCACACACACACACTGCAGGCAGCGGAGCGCAG
>JAODKK010000002.1:13697148-13707664 GCA_026774405.1 Petrocephalus microphthalmus | reverse complement strand
CACATGGAACTGGGCCGGATTCGAACCCTGGTCCCAGAGGTGTGAGGCGACAGTGCTACCCACTGCACCACCGTGTAAACCCGGACCTTCTGTATCAAATTCTGGTCGGACTGGGCAGTTCCAGTCCACCCAGCGGATGGCGCTCTCACCTGAAGGGTGCAGCTGCTTCAGCAAGTTCCTGACGGTGGTCGTCTTCTCTGCCGTGGCAGCACTCAGGGTCTCGTGGTCCAGCAGTTTCAAGAGGACATTCAGCTCTGTCACAAGGTGCTCCATAGCTGTGGAAACCACGCGGGGGACAATGGAAGTAAGAAGCACCGCAACAAAGTGAGACCGTAGCTGGGATTCATGGAGGTATCTCTACTGCAAATTTCACAGGTCATAGTAGATTTCAAGATTTTAGATTTTAAAGGCCTGATTGGTTGAGTGCTGCACTGATGATCATCCTTCTGCACGGTTCTCCCATGTCCACAAAGGATCTCTGAATCTCATTCATAGTGACCATTGGGTTCTTGGTTACCTGCCTGACCAAGGCCAGTCATCCCTGATCAGCCAGATCTAGGAAGACTATTGGTGGTCCCAAATCTCTTCCATTTCAGAATGATGGAGGCTACTGTGCTCTTGGGAATTTGCAGAAACTCTCTTGGATCCTTCCTGAGATCAGTGTTTTGCTACAATTCCTGTCTTACAGGTCTGCTAAAAATTCTCTGGACCTCATGACTTGGTTTTCACCCTGACCTACTCCATCACCTGTGGGACCTTATAAAGGCAGGTGTGTGATTGATGACAACTTGAAGGGGTCTGAAAGCTTTCCATATGCACTGTATATCTGAGACAAACGTTCTGAAAATACACTGGATCTGCATAAATCATTTCTGCAAATGATTTATGCAGCTTATGAAACATATTGCATACTTTTTGTGGAAAATCGATCATACTCCACTTAATACTGAAAGTATTAAGTTTGAATCACTAGGAAGCTATTTGCGTACCCAAAAGTGTGTTTGATAGCATTTGGGGGATGCGGGAATTTGCGTGAGTGCTTTCAGAACAAAGGCATTTCATCGAGCAGAACTCTCTGAGGCTTCATCCTGTGAGCTTCTTCACCTGGGTGGCCCCCGTCACAGAAAATTGCCTCCAGAAGCTCAGTCACTTGAAGACAAGTGACAGCCAAATGGACGGCTAGTGTACATTAGCCTGGGCTAACAGCTCAAGTTTCTCCATGAACCCTTTGCTCGAGTTCATCACTCTGGACTTCTGCAGGATTTCCGACCCAGCGTGCAGGAGACCTGGACAACCCACTGGTCAAGGATCTGATAACCGCAGGGCTCGTCTCCCTACATTACCGAAGTCTATTGGGTAACCTTTTCCAGAGCATCGCATCCTAAGCCACCAACATTCCTCACTGTCTCCTCATTCTGCTGCTCTCCATGCAGTGAATTTAATCACAGCAACAAGTCTCCCTCCCAGGGCTGAAGTTTAAAGGGCTATTAAGCTCAGCTCCAGCAGTGTTCTATAATCCAGAAGCAGACACATTCATGAATGCCAAGGCATGCTTTATGTACATGTTCCAAAATAGACTACCACACATCCTTGCCATTTAATGCAACCTCGCAAAGACTGAAAGGACATCCCAATGTTATTTCTGCTAATTCAAGATGAAGTTTCCTGTTTGATCAGATTAACAATGGTATGATCTAGTGTAGCACAATCAAGAAGCCGAGTCATGCCATACCATTTGGATAGAAACAAGATAACAAGGTCAGATTCAGCACTGTGCTAGAGAGCAGATGTGGGCAGTTTGGGCAAAGCGCCACTTTAAGCCAACAATTAGCCTTTGTCACCTCAAGGGACCCCTAGAAAAAGTTTGGTGTCATGTGACCAGACCGCCGCCACTGTGGGAGTGTGGTGACCTCAGCGATTTCATCCGACGTCTCCCTCTGACATCTGGACATCTTGGCTCGAAGTGCAGTAGGACACGGCCAGAACATGCATCTGAGGGGCTCACCGCTTAATGTGATAAACAGGCGTGATGGGGCACGGCCCGAATCGATTTCATATGCCAGCCCCCAAAGCATAAGCTCTTTAAAAGCACACAGACAATAGGCGATCTGTTACTTCTCAAGGCTGTACGGAGGAGGAGGAAGCAACCAGGGAACAAATTTCAGTGATGACTTTGCTGTAGGAGTCCGTAGTACAGAAGAACATGCTGCACAACTCTCTTAACCTAATTCTGTGCTCGTAAGTGCATTTTTCCTCAGGGAAGGCTTCAACAACCATAGAAGAGCTTAACACAATCTTTATTTTGTGGTGTAATGGGTATCCCCTGCCCTATATAAAGGAATCTGTTCAATTCGGTCTCAAGATACAACAGTGAATTTGTAGGCAGATCTGGACTGGCTGTTGTCAAAGATTCTGTACCGCATTCCACTGGGTGACCTCGAGACGTCCTGGCATCCTCGGCTGCAAATGGGGATGGGTGGATTCTGTAATTCCTGGCTCTGCTGCATTAACTCTAGGGTGACGGAGATTGCTGAGCTGAGCCGAGGGAAGGGGTGCTCTCTGTAGCGCCGGGACTTCATTCCCCAGCTTGCAAAGACTGGACAGACTGAATGATACTCCCTAAGTAAGCTTCCCAAACACATGTGTTTCCTGCCTCTTGTGCTTTGAGGTGGAGCGTCCTTAGGCCTTCCACTGTCACTCCCATGTAAGTAAGAGAAGGCAGTCAGCGGTATCCAGTATCAGCAGGGGTGTGATAAAACCTTAGCTCCCCAAATAGCGGGGCCTGGGGAGCCAAAGACAGACCCACTGTTAGCATTGTTGACCGTAGCTTCCTCACTCCATTCTTGCATCCACCAGCACCCCCAGCTGTTTGTTTATAGAGGAAGCAGGGTGAGTGGGCTGTTAAACAAGCTTGTTAAATACCAGTGCCTGTATGTGTAGAATCTGATGTCTCTGCGTCAGTAGGCTTTACTCAGACACCCCAAACGAGGTTAACCCCTGAACAGAGGGGTCGTTCACTCTAGTGTGAGGTCACCTGAACGCAACTTGAGACAAGAGTGTAGCTAAACGCGTTAGCCACACATTTCCCACTGTTTGCTCCCTCCCCCACCTCCCGGTCATCCTGGGATTTTGTTGCTTGAGGGAGGGGCACTCCATCGAGACCTTTGCGCAATAAACACCTGAATCAGCCATGTAGAAACGCGGGCGAACATCTGGACCGGCCAGAATACCACAAACAAAGAGGCGACTGGGAAGCTGCACACCCACCAGAAGGGAGGACTCTAATACCTTGGTTCTGCTCCAGTTTAACTGAAACACCAGGCTTGTGACTGTAGATACACAACAACAACTACATCAGCCTTTGCTAAAATGCCAACATGCGGGTTTTCAAGTGTCACATTACTAAACGGTGATCCCTATCTGACTAAGCTCCCTGCAAGACACAGCTGAATTCCCCACATATGCTCCTTGCTGGTGTCTTACTGCCCAAAACCAGCCCCTTCCGCCCCCTTTCGAATGCTTTACACTTTTTGCAGTGTCCTCTTCACCCCTGTCGGAAAACTGCCAGACGTTCGTTACGCAAACAGCCTCATTTTGGTTAAAGTTCAATCGCGTGCTCTGAGCCCGGGCTTCGCCAATTCCCACAGCGACCGGGACTCTTTGTATCACTGATAAAAGGCTTCAGGGCCCCCTTTCATCTGGGGTGGCACCTGTGGCAGAGCATTCCTACAGCTCAGGCAAACGGGGAGTTAGTGTAAAGCCCCCCCCCCCCCCAAAGGGTCTCACATGTGGAGAGCTCTGATAGCATCACATCCAAACAGCCCAGCAGGACGGGCACATTAAAGGCTCCCTGCAAGCCCTGTCCAGTGCTATCACTTATCTCTCTTTCCAGTTACTCTGCTGCTCGTTTAGATTAGCTGGACACTGCTGTTCCCCTAATAAAAGCTGCATATTTTAGCTTTATCTCCCAGAGTTTTGTTTCACTGTAAAGTTCCTGCAGGCTGAACAAAGGGATTTAAGTTAACCAGGTTAACTGGGGTAACCAGATTTAAGGGTAACATTCACTCCATGCCACTCTCAACCAGCTGCAATTCTCCCTTTACTGCTGGTGCCTTCGGCTCTCAGTGCCGTCTTCTGAGCAGATGTTCTGTCATTAGGAGGAAGACAAGTTGTATCTTCAGAATGTGTGTGAACTTCCCAAATACAGCACACACAACACCACCAAATGGCACCACAAACAAGTTATCAGCCAAGTTATTCAGCTTCTTCAACATTCAGACTTTGAGACCATCAAAAGGTAGTTTGGCTTCTCTGTAATTGTACCAACCACAGCACCCCACATATTGGTGTGAAGCACATTTTCCAATGAGCAAAGGAAGGCAAACGCCTCCCTGAGACAGACCATATCTGCTCTCTCACAAACTACAGAGCGGGCCGTGCCCCGCTGCCCAAGCCCCATGCAGCTTTCGGCTGTAAAGCCCTGCGACGTTAAGCAGGAATGCACGCAAAGTCTTTAATCTTCCTGGCGAGAGCCTGGGGAGGGTTCCCTCTGACTGGCTGAATTTCAAAAGCTTTGCCAAGAAGTAAAATTACAAAACAAGTAGGATCCTGAAGATACACACACAGCGACACACCAAAAGATGGATCCCCAGCAAAGAGCTTATTACACAGGCATCACCCGGGGGGCCGGCCCGCGGCAGGCAGAGTGCGGCTCACCCCCATCCCTTCCATTAAAAAATGACTCTCTCTGCAAACTGCAACCCAGGCCAAATGGCAGACGGAACCTACCGGCAACAAGTGAAGAAGCGGAAATGCCCACCATTTTTGCAGTGAGAAACCTGCTTTTAGAGCGTGGAAGTCGTCCACCAGTCAGCTGGAATTCATTCCACCGAGCTCAGAGGTGACTGCACTCCCAGGGACACCCCGCAGACTAGAGCCTAACACTACTGGTCCCTCTCTCTCCTTTCAGGCCATTGAGGTAACGTGAGTGGTGTGGCTGCTTTGGCTCCTCGCTCGCTCTCTCTCTCTCTCTCTCTCTCTCTCTCTCACTCTGCCCTCACTTCTTTCTTTATCTGGTGTATTTCGTGTCTTAAGGTGAGGGGTGCAGGGCCACCCAGCCCTCCTTGTTATCAGCCTCCAGCCACAATACCCGGGACCCCGGTGCACCTGTGAGTGGCTCTGTGTTGACTCGACCTGGAAGTCCCCACAGTCCCATCCGGGCCACCCTCAGCCCCATCCGGGCCACCCTCAGCCCCACCCGGGCCACCCTCAGCCCCACCCAAGTCCCATCCCCAGTCCCCGTCAAAGCCTCATCAGAGCACACAACCGTGACAAAAAAAAAAAAACAGCAGGTCTCCGATGAGGTCTTAACCCACAAAGACATTTAAAATGAGGAATCTGGAAGAGATGAGTTAAGGGCTTAAATGGTTTAAATGGTTTTGATGGCTTTAAATCACAGAGGCACTGCCTGGGAGCCTGCGTGGAAAGAGCTACGCTTGCGGATCCGACAGCTAGTGCAGCTCTGCTCTGCAGCAGCTGCCCGAAATTCTGTTTACTTTTCAGTTTTAAACGCTTCAATTAAGCAGACAGGCAGACGACGCTTAACGGAGCCGCGATTTTAGGATAAACGCTCGACAATTAAAGGCTGTCTTAAAGATATAGAGCACGTATCATTACCAGCAGTTAAGGATGAATCATGTGGTCACAGGCCGGAGGAGACGTATTGGCTCACCATTGTTGTCCGGTCAGTCCTCAAATGAAACATAACTACTACCAGACACTGGAAAACAGGCTTAAAAAGGGGGCATTTCAGTTACTTACCTGCAGCTTTTCTCCGAAGTGACCTGCATTTTTGCTGGATATTTTTACTGGCGGAGTTCATCTTAAAATCCTGACATTAAACCGCCACCCCCCCACTAATCGTAACGACGAGCCACTAACAACGGGATCGCTGACTTCCTGGATTTGTTAGTTCCAGTTCCTAACATGATCTACAGCTGATCTCCTTGTACGCAGTGAACGCGAAGTCTCTCCCCAGGGGGTTAGCGCGCTCCCTGTCCCGCAGCGGTCCCTGCTCACCGCCCCCTAATCCCCTCGTCATCACGTCGGTCTGCACAGGTTTACCACACCGACCCTGTAAATCTGCGCTCTCTCCCCAAAAGAGGCCCGCGACCATGGCAACCGAAAGCCCGCACGCCCCGACACGCCGAGGCGCTGATGAAACGCGCGCCTACTGTTTGTTTTGCCCCAAATCTTCACGGGCATGGCACACAGATAAGGCCAAAGGAAAAAGACTCTCTTTCGATCTTCATTCTTTCAGGGAGCCGTCATCGCTCTCTGGGGCATGTCGGGGGCCGCCCCCAGAGAGGGCTGGGGCCTGCGGCCTTTCCCACAATGTCCACACGGCTTACAGCCTGAAGGCCATGTTTGTGCTGTTAGGGCAGGGCGAGTCGGCAAACTACACAGCTGGGATGCCCCAGGGCCCCGACCCCTACGTCTAGGAACAGGCGGGCTATCTGCTACTTGCGACCAACGGCTACGGTGAATCAAATGAGACATTTGGCTTAAATATCTTTACCAAGTATCCTGATATGAACATTTCTAAAAAAAACAGCCAATTAATTAAAGTGAGAGGAGATTATTCGTCATTGTTGACACACCACAGCACCCAATGTCCTCTGCCTTTAACCCATGTGACACAGCAGGGGGCAGCTACGTGAGCCCCTGGGGAGCAGTGCTTGGGGACCTTGCTCGGGATACCTCAGTGGTACTTGTGGGTCAGGGACTCGATCCAGCAACCTTTCGATTACATAGATGCTTCCCTAACCATTATACCACCACTGCCCCAAACTCATAATTAACTAATTAATACAAGCCATAATTACCTATTAAATTAAAGCCATATCAGTTGTCATAAGAACATTTCTTATAAAAAATAAAGAACAGAAGGATACAGTGTCATATACAGTATTTAATGGCAGCATACGGAGTTGATTTCAAAACCTATACCAAACCAAGTATAATAATATAAAGGTTCAACTTCCTGGTGCTGGCCTGATAACCCGCCGCCATTTGCCCACAGCCGTGCATAGGGGGAAGCGCCTTTGTCCTTGACAGAAGGAAACGTGGCAAAAGGAACGACTCTAATCAGAGGCCAGAGCCCGCGCTGGGACTGAGCTCATCCCTCAGAGGAAGGAAGTGGGGCCGCGGGAGGCGAGGCCGCGGGAAGCAGGGCCGAGGTAAGCGGGGCCGCGGGAAGTGGGGCTGAGGTAGGCGGGGCCACGGGAAGTGGGGCTGAGGTAGGCGGGGCCACGGGAGGCGAGGCCGCGGGAAGCGGGGCCGAGGTAAGCTGGGGCGCGGTAAGCAGGTCCGCGGGAGGCGAGGCCATGGGAAGCGGGGCCGAGGTAAGCGGGGGCGCGGTAAGCAGGTCCGCGGGAAGAGGGGCCGAGGTAAGCTGGGGCGCGGTAAGCAGGTCCGCGGGGGGTGAGGCCGCAGGAAGCAGGGCCGAGGTAAGTGGGGGCGTGGTAAGTAGGTCCGTGGGAGGCGAGGCCGCGGGAAGCGGGGCCGAGGTAAGCAGGGCCGCGGTAAGCAGGTCCGCGGGGGTGAGGCTGCGGTAAGCAGGTCCACGGGAGGTGAGGCCGCGATAAGCAGGTCCACGGGGGGGCAAGGCCACAGGGGGCGAGGCCATGGGGCAGCAAATCGACAGGTGGCATGCGGCACGAGCGCCACGGTGTTTTGCACCGTGGAATCCGAGGACGGCGGCTTGGGCTGGACTTTCCGGAAGCGGTTAAGACTGTGCCCAGATTCCCACACCCACATTTCCTGACCACTACTATTCCCCAAGTGACAGCCCACTCTGGCCCACCGGTGTGCCATGGCACGTGCCCATGTTGAATTCAGCTAATATCACTCGTAGCACTGGGCACGGCCCTGCCCTTTAATGCTCATGCCTGCCTACCGTTTCCAGGATGGAGTCCTGTGACCTTTGGCCCTTGATCTCTCGGAGTTCTGTGAGTTCACGCAGGGTGACTGGTGCTGTTTCAAACAAACATTATCTCTGGCCATACCTCATACATATATACACCAAAAGATACACTACTTGCACATTTAAGAAAAACAACTACTCTTGGATTTTTTGTTTTAACACTTAAATGCGAATGAAGAAATATGGTGCATTCCAGTTACCTCGGAGGTCGAAACACGGAACTGGGAATGACGTCACACATGAGTTCACCCCGTTCCAGTACAACAAGTGGGAAAACCGTTTAGCGATGCCGGGGACTACAGTACCTTAAATCTGACAGGTTATCTGGCTAAGCGAGAAATGCCAATATCACAGTATTTTGTGTATAAAAACACCCTAGCAACATGTCCACAGGTAGTGGTTGGACAATATGGTTTGTCGATCAATTTAATGAGCCACAAAAGATGCGAACGCTAATAAAACTACAACAACTTCAGTTGATTATAGGGCGCGGCCATCTTGAATTCTGAAGTCGGGGTTGTGTCGATTCCTACGAGTTCACGACTTGTAATTTCGACTTCTGGGGGCGTTCCAGTTGCAACTTCCGGTCGTGAACTCATAATTTACGAGTTACGGGTACAACTGGAAAGCACCAATAATTCCTTTTAGAAGTGAACCTCAGTGTGGTTCTAAGGCATCACTCCGTGCAGCAGGGACTAAGGCCCATGGACCCTGATCTCCTTCAGAGCCTCACTGAGTGCTGTCTGCCATGTCCTGAGGCTTGGCCACCCTCACCTCACCGGCAACATTGGAGGAAAGAAAAGGAAACGTCGGACACTTTCCATCCACCTGACGAGGCGTTGGCTCAGACCAAAGCCAGGTGATGACGGCTGCCGGCCGCATATCACGTCAATGACTCACCGGGGCGAAAGCAGACATCTCTGCCATATCTCACGCTGGCTGCAGCCGTCCCACCACACTCTGCGCTTATGGTGCTCGTCAGCCAATCAGTGCAGCCATCTAATCTGGGGCCACATGCAGGCCGCCAGCGTGCAGCAGCTGAGTCACACACGCATTCCACACATCACTGGCACACGAGTGATTCTCCTGAGACTCCCTGTTCGTCAGCTGAAGAACACTCCCCGGGAGGCCTGGCATATCTGTATGAGCTTCCACGGCTGGATCAGACCTTGTAAGGTGCCGAAGGGACAGCCGTCCAGATGGAATCCTGGCGCCCGTTGGGAGACCAAGCTCTTAGTTTGGCAGGAAAGCTGTGTTTGGGCTGGGCTCGTGTGACAGTGAATGTGGGAGTGTGTGTATTTGTCTATAGAGGGGTGTAGCTAGGAATTCTGGGCCCCCTGAAAAAATGTCAACTTGGGCCCCCCCATTAGGGTTGCCGCTCTCTGAAGAAATGTGGGATACCATCCCCAGAAGAAACACTGTACAGACAAAAATACTGGGCCATTACACCCACGGGAACCTTTATGACATTCTATTGACATATTGATTCATAGGCATCAATATGAAGTTGGTCACCCCTTTGCAGCTACAACAGTTGCCACTGTTTTGGAAAGGCTTTACACAAGATTTTGGATTGCGCCTGTGGGAATTTTTGCCCATTCAACCAGAATAGCATTTATGAAGTCAGGCACTAATGTTGGACATGAAGGCCTGGCTCACAATTTCTGTTCTAGTTCAGCCCAAACGTGTTCGATGGGGTTGAGTCCAGGGCTCAGTGCGGGCCAGTCAAGTACTTCCATACCAAACTGATCCAACCATGTCTTTATGGACCTTAATGGTTATGCACTGGGGCACAGTCATGCTGGAACATAAACGGGCCTTCCCCTTTCCACAAATTTAGAAGCATAGAACTGTCCAAAATCCTGTCTTGGTATGCTTATTAAATATGTGCGTGTGTGTGTGCGTGTGTGTATCTATATGTGTGTGTGCATGTGTATATATCAATGTGCGAATCTACATGTGTGTGTGCCATTATGATTCGAGCTGCTGCTGCCACTCTCTGTCAGTCCCCCCCTCCAGCTCATATCAGCCTTAAGCAGAAAGCTGTATAAAACCACAGCGCAGCAAGGGACTGAAGGGAAGACAGTTCAGGACAGGCAGAGCAAAAACACGCAGCATGTGAAATACATTCTCTGTGTTTCACAGCGACTGTCAGACAAGAGCAACTTTGAGCTGTGCCTAGATACCCAAGAGCTGCATCAAAACAGCCTTTTTTTGTTAAACAAAGGCACCATTGTTCACACAAGGGTTGCAATTAGAAAATATAACTCCTCTCCTCCAATGGGACACCCGAGAAAAACAGCAAACACACACTACCTAAAGTCACTGATAAATGTACCGATCTATGCACAGCAAACTGGACCACATACAGTGTGGGTAAACGAGCCGGTCCTACAATGTTTTTGCTCCATCACCCTGACTGTCTTCTTCCTAGTCTTCTCTTCTGTGTCATCCCACGAGGACCAGCGAGGAGCAGATAGACAGGCCTGCCCTGGCCATCAGCCCCTCCCCCAGCAACTGGCCCCTCCCCCA
>JAODKK010000002.1:13606270-13616432 GCA_026774405.1 Petrocephalus microphthalmus | reverse complement strand
GCAACAGAAGCTTTACGCCTTGTTGATGCTGTTAATGTGTTGAGTGTTAGTTTAGTGCAATGACTTTTGGGTATGACCAGCTTGGTTGTAATGGATAAAGAGATAAATATGCTTGGAATTTTATTGACAAACAAACGGTAATTCATGCTAGTTGAATCAGTTACGGGGCTTCTGAGTGTTTCCAAAAGAGGGCTGTTTTGCCATTGAAGGTTTCGTTTTAAGGGCACTTTTCTAAGATCCTTTGTGTGCGGGGTGCCATACAGGAGTGTCTGTACCGCTGATAAAATTCAGAAACTACAAGGGGACAGCTGAGAGGCATTAGCTATCGATTGCTCAGCACACAATGCAGGGTGTCCCCGTCAAGCCCCCGTCGAGCACTGCGGATATCCTTTTGAACCTGTCTGTTCCCCCCTGGGCCAGGGGAGGAAGAGGAAGTGGAACCAGCGCCAGAGTTGGACAGTTACTGGAAGAGGAAGGAGGCCTTTGATAAGGGCAGCACAGTCTCGCTGGCAGTAGGGGAGCGCTTCTCCTCAGGTACGCCGGCCGCCAGGCCCACGCTTCTGTGCCACGCTGCCCCCTGCTGACCACAGGGCTGCGTAGCGAGAACTGGGCACACTCTGGATTTATCGCAGGCTGTGGGATGGAGGAGAGCCACAGGGACGGACCACAGTGTAAATGAACATCATGGCTTTAACAAGTGAAACACACAGGGAACCGGCACTAGGATCCCTTTAAGATGAGCCTAGCAAGTCAATAAAAACCTCTTAATACAGCTTACTAAAAACCCTGAAAGCCTTCCCCGAAGCTTCCGCTGTCTTCCATCCTGCACTACCCCACCAGCCCCCCTGCTGACCCCCCGAGATACCAGCTAATAAGGGCCAGCTGGGCATCAGCGGCTTGGCCAGTAGGGTGCCTGTCGGCCAGGGCTGAATATCACTTGCGCGAAAACTGAAAGAATCACCCAAACCCCCCAGGGAGATCTCCCCGATTTCAAGAACAATGTCCTAAAAGCACCGCTGTTTGCTTAAAGAAACCAAACACGTCCAGTGCAGTGGCTCATCTGGACAGCGTGCTGAAAGTGTGCTCATTCTGTGTCTCTCCTACAGTATATCACTGCTGTATAAGTAAACATCCCCTGACTGCAGCACTTTCACACTGCATGGGTTCTGCCACAGGTCCCAATAGTCATCACAACCAAGACGTTTGTCTCTTTATCTCGCTTCACTCATCTGTTCCCGGGGCGCCCTGCCATTCGCCAGTTGCTCTCTCCCACCTCCGCCGCGAGATTAGCATTTAGCATCTTCACGGGCCAGCGGGGCCCAGGCTGGCTTAGCAAGCCCCTGGCCTCCTGCGTCCGTCACGCTTGGACTCCGCAAAACACGCGGAAAAAACCTTTAATAAGGAAAGGCAGCTGTTTTACTCCCTGACCCCCACAGATCCGTTGAGCAAAGACTCAACGTTCTTCCAGAGCACTCTACCAGCCAGCTACAGTGCATCTGTAGAGCTCTCTGCTGCAGGGCCGCCTCAGTTCTGCAGGATTAGTAACTTACTGTCAGCATTATATCTGCCACTTAAACAGAGTGTGCATTAAAGGAGGTGGGGGCTGGGCTGAGCTGGGCGTTGATTTAAGCCCAGTGTGTTTGTATGTCACATACCTGCTTTCGATGGGCTCCCTTGCTTGCCGTGTTTTTTGCTGGTGCGCAGAGGTGGTGCTGCAGTTCAGCGGGAGGTGGCGCTCCAGTGCGGAGCCCAATGCCGACCTGCAGGAGGCGCTGCGAACACGACTCAGGGTTGTTGAGAGTAACAGCCAGGACGTCGCTCAGCTCTTCAAGGTCAGATACAGGACTCGTGTTGGGTGTGTTTGCATGCATGTAAGACACCAATATGTTAAAAGGAGAATTACCGCATAAATTATCATATGTATGGAAAAAACGTGCCTCTGAAATTTGGTATCTGTTCTCACCAAAAGCACATGTATTGATGTAAAATTTCCCCTGTCCAGGACCTGTCTGCTCGCCTGCTGTCAGTCCATGCGGAGAAGGACTGCTTTGTCATCACCTTTAAGACCATTGAGGAGATATGGAAGTTCTCCACTTACCTGGCCTTAGGTACTACCATCACTGGATATGCACCACGGTGCAAGCCCCCGAGGTGTCGCCGATTGCTAATGACTGAGAACCCTTCACGGTTTGCACAGGCTATGTGGCCCGTTGCCTGGAGAACTTCCTCTGTGATCAGAGCTTCTGGCTGGACTCAGCCCTGCTCAGCGATGTGGAGATCAGCGTCACGGTGGATGAGGAGCACCTGGCCACCCTCTACTTGGGCCTGCTGCTGCAGGAAGGCAAGAAGACACCTTCTAGATCTAGGCCACTCTGTTAACAAACAGTTTCCTCTAGCCATCAGAGCATCTCAACATTGGCATGTGCAGTGGTGACAGTCTGACTTTATTTTTCATTAAATATCATTTGATATTTCCATGCAAAATTAGTTTGTTTCTGACTGCTCCGCAAAGACAGTGCCTGATTCATTTGCTAATAGAAATGATTACGTACATGAGAACCAGTTACCTTCTAAGAAACTGGGTATCTTTGCAAATACTTAGGATTTAGCGTTCCATAATGGATTAATGCAGAATCTTTCGGCTGTGTCCGTGGGAACTACAGTGGCTGTACAGTGTTTCTGTTCCAGCAACTCGCTCCACTAATCGGGTTTGGCTGAGCTGTTGCGTGAATACACTGCATTGTTCGCTGGGCTGCATTTACTTACACCGAGGCCAGAAAAACGAAACGGATGTCGACAGAATTAAATTCTGAGCACAGCCAGGATCCAGTACCTAGCAAGAAAACACACTGTGGCCACCTGAGTGCAGCAGTTTATTAGATATGACTGTGACATTATTGAAGCGTTACAATTTCCCGATACATCTCTGTGCAGGGACGTTCTTCTCGAAGGCCCTGTACAACAGCGAGCACGCCGAAGAGGAGGACCTGCCATTCAAGAAGAACGACCTGGTCATGGTGAAGGACACAGGCCAGGACACCATGTGGGAGGGGACCCTGCTGGCGACCGGGCGGCACGGCCTGGTGCCCGTGCACGCCATGCAGCCCCTGCCTTACCCCTTCTACCAGTAGGTGTCAGCGTGGAGGCAGCGTGGCCGGTCGGCTGAATGGTAGCTGCCAGAACTGGGTGTGTTCTAACTGTTTCCCCTTCGTTAAAGGTGGTTTCTTAGGAAGTATCCAGGAAGTGCCGGGGGTAACGCCACAAAGGGCCACTTTGTCCATCGCATCGGTGAGCGGCTCCTCATATCGCCAAAGCATCACTTGCATCAGACACCTAATGGTTTTTATGTTCCGGCCGTAGCCAACTGATAACTCCATTGGATCCCCCAGCTCTCCATCAGCATCATTTAAGCAGGAAGTATGATCGCTACTCAGAAGTGGAATGCTTTATGCATACAAATAAAACATTTTCAATTTGCTTTTGGGCCTGTAGCAAGAGGTACCTGCGTAGCTGTGGTGGACCATGTTCCTGTTGGGCAAGATGAGCTCCAGTTCAGCAAAGGCGACCTGATCGAGGTAGAGGGGTTTCTGCTGGCCAGTCTGGATCTCTTCATAGGAAGACACCTGTCCAGTGGTCTGATTGGATTCGTCCAGAAGGCCCATGTGAAGTCAGAAAGCCTGGAGCCACTGTGAGCATAAATCCTAACATCACAATATTATCTACTATCATAAAAATCTTTCACCGTGCCTGATTGTTGTCCAGATATCTCTTCTCTGTATTTTCAAAATAACGCAAACTCACTTTCCTCTGGCTCACGGCTTAAACTGCAATAATGGTTTGTGAATCTGAATTAATTACGACTGACATCATCAGTTTCTTATGACCATCATTGATAGAGCTTTTTAAAACGAGAACGCTTCAGAAACGGTCATCCCTTAATTTCCTGGTCATTGCATACTTACCATTATCAAGATGGACGGGTCGAGAAATGAGAGTCATGTGTTGATAATGGCCCCTTTGTTGCCCTTTTCAAGGGACGGACAATTGGTTTTTCTGAGCGAGGACGAGAGAGCGACTCTGGCTCACTTTAACCCCTGCACAGAGCAGAGCTACAGTGGTCTCTTGAGCAAACTCTCCATGACCGACATCAGCACTGTGTATAGATTAGGTATGAACCCTCCTGGCCCCGCAGAAACCTGCTCTGCTAATGTCCTGATGATATCTTCAAGGCTCATTGCCCTTTCTAGCCCAGTCAGGTTTCAACACACTGCGTTTTGATTTTCTGCAGATAGACTAGACACATCTGACTTCACATACATTAAAAATCAACCGAGGCAAGGTAAGGGAAATTCTGCATTTTATTTAAAATACGTACGTGCCATTCATCCTATTCCATTGTCTAAATCAAATGATAATTTTTAATGTACAGTAATTATTCATCTGAGTGATAGATTTATCTAAATGCATGACAGAACCATTAAATCTGAATGCACTGCATGTGTTCTGCTCATTATGATGGGATAGCAATTACGGCTTTTTCATGGCAGGACATTTTTTTCAGAGCAGAAAACTCTGATGGAAGCTCGACAGAGTACCATCTCCGAGAAGAGCGCCAGCCCCCTTTATCAGTCCTCCCCCCGATCCTCCATCTACGCCTCCCAGAGCCAGCTTGAGAAAGATGGCGAGATGCTTTCCTTTAGCCTGGACGACACCTTCAAAGAGATGGATGAGTTTGAGGAGGACCCGCAGCTCTTCATGGACGACAGCAGCTGGGAGGCAGAAGAGGCGGAGATCTATGACCCCATCGTGAGTCTGCTGAACCAGGAGCACTTCCAGGAGTCATCCCAGGCACTCTGCGACCTATCTTACTCCTTTCTGGAGACCACGTTTAGGGGCTTCTCGGAAGACGAGCTGTTGCTGCAACTGGAGAACGTGCGGGAGGTTGCAAAGAAGAGCGGCATGCAGTGGGCCCACCGGCGGGCCTGCTTCCTCATGGGCAGGCTGTGTGCGAGGAAGAACAAGTACTCTCAGGCCAGAGTGTATTTTGAGGAGGCGTTATCCATCCCGGTGAAAGGCTTCCAGGATCAGCCCCTCCTGATAGCCCTTTACACCAACCTCACAGCCGTCTACCTGAAGCAGAAGCAGCTGGAGAAGCTGTCCCACACCTTGGAGAAGGCCAGTAGCCTGCTGCTCTGCCTGCCTCAGCACGAATTTTGCTCCTTCGATGAATTTGAGGTCCTCAAACTCCTGATTCGTAAGGCCATCGTCGAGAGCGATAAGCACCTGGAGGCAAGAACCTGTTACCTCATCGTCAAGCTCTTCCTTCGAATGCGGAAGGTGGAGGACACTCTGCCTTTTGTGGAGAGGCTGCAGTTCCTCACTGTAAGCCTCTCCACTGATGCTGGGAAACCTCTTGCACCTGTGGACCTCAACTGGATGCTGGGTAGACTCTACCACAAGAAGTACTTACCCTACCTCACTTTAGCATCGTTAAGCCTCGACTCCAGCTCAGATCGATCCCTTCAGGATGCTTTTCAAAAGATAGATATGTTCATCAAGAACTCTGTCCGGCTTAACCCGCAGTGGAGAGACGGAACCTCGGTGCTCCCTGCGCAGGTCGTGGTATACCTCCAGCAGGCTCTGTCCATCTCCAGCCAAGGGGACGACATAAGGACCCAGAGAGACTTATGCCTGAGCCTGACTAATGTGTACCAGCAGCATGGAGCCTTAGAGAAGGCAGTCCAATGTACCCAGCGAGCTGTGCAGATTGGGCAGAGCCTCAGCGAGGAGGAGGCCTTTGAGGCCTGTGTGCTGCTGGCCTGGCTGCTGGTGCTCAGGGCAGAGCCAGAAAAGGCTTCGGACACCCTGCAGCCCCTTCTGCAGTCCCTGAATGAGACGGACAGCCCCACCCAGCGCGGCGTCGTGCATAACATCCTGGCCCTCTGTCTCAGGCATGGGGGGCAGGTGCGAGCAGCAGTGAGGAACTTCTACTGTGCCCTGCAGATCTCCAGGGAGAACGGGAACAAGCGCAACGAGGCCCTGGCGCTGGCCAACATTGGATGCCTGTCTCTGTCCGTCGGCGCCCCGGAGCTGGCCGAGTGCTTCCTGCTCCGGTCTCTGCGACTCTTCCTGGAGCTCTCAGACACCCCAACGGACGCAGAGCACGTCCAGGCCTACCTTTGGCTGGGGAGGAGCTACAGAGACAGAGGGAAAAGCCGCGAGGTCAGGCTGTGCTATGAGATGGCTTTGTTGATTGCCATCGGTGCCAAGAACCTTCACAGTGAGTGGACGGCTGAGAGCCGCGGCTTGCCAGCTGCTTCGCCGGTTTTACCTCCACGTGCTTCGCTCTAGAGCATGGGTCTGCAACTCCAGTCCTGGAGAGCTACTGCCCAGGAAGTTTTCTGTCCTACCTGGCTCCTGATGAGCCACACCGGAGTTGCAGACCCCTGCTCTAGAATATCCTGATTTTCTCTCATCTCTTATCAGGTCAGATTGTGGTGGCAAAAGAGCTGAGCCGTCTTTACGCCGATATGCTCCTGTACGGTCAGTCTATCATCTACTACGAGCATTGCGTGCAGCTGGCACAGGAGCTGAAGGATAAGAAGCTCGAGGGGCACTTCCTGGAGATGCTCAGCAATCTCTACCTCTCATTAAACACAGAGAAGTAAGGTTGCCTCATAAGGATACATAAGAGCTTAAGCGAGGGCAGCCACCCTCTGTTTTAGATGCTTATTTTAGGATAGCTATCATTGTTTACCTGACAGCAATCGGTTAGGGAAATGGTACATAGCACAATGAAATATTTCCACCTATAGCATCCACTCAATGGTTGCCACAGTTTATTCTCTTATAGAACTGGGAATAAAAACTGTGATAAAGTTAATACCACTGTCATGCACTCGCGTTATTGGACAAGTAAGGCAAGGCTTGCTCAAGGATGCTGTGTAAAAATGGGAACACTCTTCAGGTCTTCAAGGAAGTCACTGGATTACACCAAACAGAGCCTTAGGATCTCCATCGATCTGGGCAAACGAGAGGAGGAGTCAGAGACGTGGCTGCAGGTGGGAAGGATATATTACCTGATCCAGGAAGACGAGCTGGCCGACATGTACCTGCAGGTAACTCAATTTTAGAAACTTTGCGGGGCCATGCAGTACCATGGCCTGTCCACCTGCTTAAAAGAGCCCAGTCATACAGACCCCTTGTTATCAGAAAGATCTGTCTGTTTCAGGCTGCAGTAAAAACTGCTCTAAGGATGCATGATGCATGCTTCGCCATGCGGATATATGAAGAAGCTGGTGACGTGTTCTTCAAAGGCCACCGGAACCGAGTGGCGGCCTTACCCTTCTACCGGGTAAGCGTGTGCCCTCTCTGTCTGTCTGCAGATAAGGCGTCGCGCCACATGGGGGAGGGCAGAGCCTATCGGTGCAACTCTTTGTTGACAGCCCCCCATTCGAGTTTTTCCTGTACTTATTGTTTTGTGTCAACAGGAGGGAGCACAAGCTGAGGGGGCTATTTGTAATTGGCTGGTGTCACAGAACTGTTTACCTTTGTATATGCATTTATCTCTCAGTAATATGTAAAGCGCCATCCTGCGTTTCTGCGTATTTGTTTAGGACGGAAGCCTCCCCTTTGCCAGAGGCGTCAAGGATGTGCAGGCGGAGTTTCGGCTCCTGAGTAAGATCACAGAGCTGCTCATCAACGTGGGCCAGTACGAGGAGGCGCTGCAGTACGCCCTGCTGGCCGTAGAGGTCTGCACCGCCACAGGTACGAGACTTCCCGGCCCTCGCCGGAGCGGAGCGTCCCAGGATAGCTGCCAGTTGCTTCCCGAGCTGAGCGTGCCTGCCTGTCCATCTCCGTCCGGCAGGTGTGCGCCTTCAGGAGCGGGTAGCCTTCCACCGCCTGGCCACCGTCTACTTCTGCCTTCAGCGCTTCGAACTGGCAGAGAATTATTATCTCAAGGCCTTGTCTCTCAATGCTGCCATCCTGGAGCAGCCGAAAGAGGCCAGATACTTTGTTAAAGTATACGGTCGCTTGGGGGATATAACACTACATCAGCTGAAGGTAGGATGGTTTACCCTTTAAATAAATGTCCTTGTTAATGGGCTTTGCAATAATTCGTTAAAAACGGGTCTGGTCTCCCGGCTGCTGCTTTCTTGTTAACTCAAACCACCGAATAAGATTTTTTTTCTACTGGTAATTTCATATTGAAAATTTCAGCCATATTTTGTCTTTTTGTCTAATGAAACATGGTGATGAGCCATGCACAGTGCTAGCCTACAGCACTAAGGTTGTTCAGAGTAATTATTAGCGAGGGCCGGCCCGCCTGCTCTGTAACGGCTGCACTGTTTCACTGTCGCCCAGGATGCCGTCGATGCCATGGGCTACTTCCACCTTGCACTGGCTGCCGCCCTGGAAGACCAGGACAATCCCAGAGCGCTATATGTGATCTACATGAAGCTGGCGGAGATCCATGCCAGTTATATTATTGATGAAGAACTGAGTCAGACCTACAGCGACAGTGCCAAAGCTCTGAAGGAAGAACTGGCTGTAGACAGAGACACAACATAATCCCCAAAGCAAGAGGGTCAGAACAAAGGGGTTGGTCTATTGGCATTAGAGACTTTTAAAAACCATTCCCAGTTTTTTATGTGCCTTTGCATCCTTTACAAACTTTACATGTATAACTTATTTTCTACATGCAGTGGTGTTTATGAGTCTGCGGGTGCTTTACATGGTGTGAGGTGCATAACAAGTCCCCAGAAACCAAGTTAAGTCACAGTCTGATTTAAGCAAGTGCTCAGAAATGAACCCCATAGTGCTGTCCTTGTAAATGTACTTTGTGAGTATTTTGTTAATAAGTGAGTGTTTTAAATAGCAGTGCTTTATTATTCATTGTAAATGAATTGTAAATATTTTGTATAATATGTAAGATGTTGGCTATAAAAATGCCTTTGTTCAGTTTTGGCTAATCTCTTTCCTTTCTGATGTTGTCACATCTGTGGGATGCAGAGTGTCATTGGGATTCATCTCCCCAGTTAGCGGCCTTCTCTGGGCGGTGTCCATGTAAGGGTCATTGTTTTTTTTTCTTTCTAAAATTTATTTTTAATTGTCAATTAAATATGATGAATGAGGATGGACAGGACATTATGATCCAGGACAGGAGCCTGCCCAGTGTGCCTTATATTAGAAGCAGACCTCAGAACAAATAACTCCAGTCTATCATTTCTCCATTAATGCTAATTTCTAAATCCTTATAAATTTCAACTGGGAATGATTGCAAAATTATTTTGTAATTATAAAGGAATAATTTTTGGTGAATAATTATGCACAGAGAATCTCTACATATATTTACACTTATTTTTTGGTTGACCCTATTCTAAATGATTATATAGTATATTATACTGTATATGACTAAGGGGGTATAGAGGAAGAGAGACCTGCTTTGGCGTTTCTGTCCGTTGCACCTCCGGTGCCCATAGGGCACTCTTCTTTGCAACCTCCCCCACGTTCTCCAGGTGCAGAAACAGCCCGTCTTCTGAGGAGTCACTAAACGTGGTCTCCAGGAAGAAGTATCAGCCCTGCCCCTTCCTGATATAGTGTACAGTTCAACTTCAAAGATATTGTCTATCGCCACATATTTAACAAAATATACGATGACACTGTATTTCCTAAAAGACCGAAACGGTAGCCCCGTCTCCTCACGGCTTCTGTTTTCTAGGCTCCCATTCCACCATTGCCATATGCGCGTGGAGCGTCTCTGGTTTCTTCACGTTGCACTGGTGTGCACCAGTTCCGAAAAACGCAGTCAGGCATATCGTTATCTTTTACATTGCCCCTTGAGAATCCCGAAGACTGGGATAGAATAAAAAACTATAGGGAAATGCCCTTTATAGGGTGCCCCAGAATTATCGTTGGCTTGGCAGCACCTAATAATAATAATAATAATAAGAAGAAGAAGAACAGTCATTATTATTCTTATTATGTATAATAATTAATAATAATGGTAATAGTAGTAGTAATGAAGGCCAGGTTTTCTGGCCCCGGAAGCAAAGTCCTAATAATATTATTATTAATATTATTAATTATTATTATTACTAGGGTGTACTTGAGAACTAATCTGACTGACATACTGTATACTATATTGGCTAGATGAACATAG